>JASANS010002303.1:0-51428 GCA_030849605.1 Wallacemonas sp. 195SL | reverse complement strand
GAATGTGTTGCTGTGTGTTTGAGTTTGTGAGAAGTGGATCTCTCTCTCTCTCACTAGCAGTCACAATCCTCAGCTCGCCTTTCGTGATCGAATCACTGTCTACTCCTTTTATTTTTTTCCTTTTCCATAACCCAAAAAAAAAAATCAAAGAAAGAAACAAAAAAGAGAACAAAAAGAATCGAGTGTAACGTCAATTAAAAGGCGAAGACGCTTCGGATCTACATCACTTTTCTCTCTCCTTTGTGACAGCGTGTTTTTGCATGGAATGGTATTCTCATTTTGTGCGAGAAGTTGATTTTTCTCTCCACGCCACGCTTCACTTTCGCAACTCTGGGTCGTTGAGACTGGAAATGATCTGCGACCGCTACACGGTGTCCGAAGGCCACATCTCACTCTTCACTGGTGGTTACGCGTTTATACGGTCGTCGACGATGAAGAAACAAGCGTTCGCGTCGTAGCGCCCCGTCATGTGTGTCATCGTTTATCCCTCTATCTCTCTCGTTTTCTATCTTTTTTTCCTGACTGTGTTTTGCTTGTTTATGTCTACGTCTTGTGAAGAACGTGCTCAGCAACAGTAGCAATCTCAACGCAAAAGAGGTACGCAAGAAAACTTTATTGCACACCAAACAGTACAAGAGCACGCGTCGAATCCCTCATCCACCACTCAAGAAAAAGGGAGGGAGGAAAAAAAAAAGAGCGCAATGCCCTTCTACAATATTCCAGCAACAGAGGCAGCAGGTATCGCCGACTATGGTGAGCGCAGCAAGGATCCCAAGACGGGATCTGGTGATACCGCTTTTCTTGATCACGTCGTGCGCCTTGTTGAACGTCGTCTCTACCGCTACGCGTTGACACAAACAAAGGCAACAACAGATGAGCTCCAAGAAGAGGTGCCAAACACACACACAACGACGGAAGAAAAAGAAGAAGGAGAAGAAGAAGAAAAGGTAGCCCACGTGGATCCCTCGGTCACGGTGGAGAGGCCAATGCCGTATCCCTCCTTGTTCCTCAACACACCACACGCGGTTGTGCGCTGCTCCTGGGCCTCTCGCAGTGACTCCAAAGCACGCTACGCCGCAGCGGAGCCCTTGCGTCGCACACTGCCAGCGCCACCTCCCTCTTATCTGCTCGCCACCGCACGCGAGGAAGACCGCAAAGGGTCTGGGGCAGACACGAAAAACAAAAACGAGGACGGCAAGGCCACATCTCCAGAAGACAAGACAGCGAAGAGCCCCGCATCGGTTGGTGAGAAGGACGCGTCTGCGTCAGGTGTCCCAGATTGGGCTGACCCACACCACCTGGCCAACGCCCATCAGCCGCCGCACCTCTCTGGCGAAGGTGCCCAAACGTTGGCGACAGCCGCGGAGATGCCAGGGAGAAATGAGACGCGGCTGCCCTACACTCTCGACCTGTCACGCGATCAACGCGCACGGGAGAGGGTGAATGTGGTTCTTCAAGGGGAGGCCGGTCTCGCCGTGTCTGCCCCGCCGATTGTCTCAACACCTGCCGCGACGCCACGCCCAGACACATTCCTGATGAGCCCTGACGCTACATCCTGCACGATCGTCGCCTGCCGCGTCACCCTCCACCCTCGCTGGCAATGCCGAGAGACCGGTGATGCGGCCACGGTGGCGTTCATCGAGGCCTGCGTCAAGACCGTCACCGCGTCCATGGCACACTTTGATGCAGGCTCCGATGCGACGGAGACAGCCCTGTACGAGATGATCTGGAGAGCCGCTATTCCAGCCTGGCTGCATGCGATGGCAGAGCAGTACACGCGGACAATCAAGGCTTCACGTGGTCGTGGTGGCGACGAGAAGGGAACAGAGAAGGAAAGCGAAGCTGAAGGTACACAGAAAGATGAGGCGCAAGTGAAGGGAGTGGTGGAGGAAGACGATGACGCACGCGGTGCTGCCACGTTCTGCGACGCCCGTCTGCGCCTCGTTGAAGATGCACTCGCGCTCCTACAGGCTTCTCTCGTGCCGATCACACCGACGCAGCAGCAGCAGCAGCAGGCAGGCGAGGAAGATGATGCACTGCCAGATCCGTCTCGAGTCGTGTTGCCTCAAGACGCGCCTTTGTCGCTGCTTCACGTGGAGTGGTATGTGATGGGGGGCGTTCGCATGCGTCAGCACGCCGGTCCTACGCTCGGACGTATTTTTCGCTCGTTTTTTCCTCCCCCATTGTCCTCCTCCGCCGTGCTCAAGACGGACGTGGCGCTGGCGGAGCTGCTCTCACACGGCAAGTCCACCTCGGCGGCAGAGGCCACGTCTCGCCTCACCGTGCAGCACCGTCTGCGCGAAGATGGTGTGTGTTTTTGGAGCCTCAACACGTACGTCAGCCACTGGGACGTGGACACGCAGAACCCACAACGCCGCTACGCGTTTCCAATGTGCATCGGCCTCCTCGTGCGGCTGCGGGACGGGGCGAGCTGGCCTGTGAAGATTGCCCCAGGCACACGCAACTACCCCCTCGCGCGGTTGCGTAGCGTGCTGAACGACGGCGTGCGATGGACCGCGCCGATCGAGGTCGCGAGCTCCGCCAACGCGCAGCAGTACTGGCGCACACACGGAAGTCACAGCGCGGCGCAGCGCCGTCGAGCGCGGTGTGGTGAGCTGGTGACAGGTTTGCTCATGGCCACGACGTTCGCCGCGGCAACCAGCAAAGTTGTGGATGCTCGGCTGGCGTATTTGTCAAAAGGACCTGCGAGTGGGGCGGGCGGAAACCAGAGCAGCAACAAGACGCGACTCATCGCGTTGAGCTGGTACGTTCATCGGTGTTTGACGGCCTTCGCGAGCTGGTGCGCGGACGATGGGGATAACGAAGCTGAGGCGGCGGCGGCGACGACGTATTGCTCTGCTTCCTCTCATGTCCCTTTTGTGCTGCGGTGCCAAGGTTCGTGGAGTGAGTTGGACACTGTGCGCAATGCCCACCTGCTCACCATGCCGGATGTTTTCTTTCTGCAATTCTCGACCACGCCGCACTGCGAACCGGAAGATTTCGGAGCCCAAACGCGTGAGAACTGTGTCACAATGATGACGTGGAAAAACAAGGACATCTTCACGCAAGGCACTGACGGCGTACTCGTGGAGTGAACGCGTGTGTGAATGTGAACAGAGAGAGAGAGAGCGACTAGACTCCTCGTTTGCTTGTGTTTTGTGATTGTGTTTCGATCCTATGACATCTTCGTGTCACAAGGATGAAAGAAAAATTGACTAGTTTTTTTTTTTCTGTTCTGGCTGCCAAGGTAAAAATGAAAGAGCGGCAGAGGAAATGCTGTTCAATCTTCTGCTCACCTACTGACACAGGAGAGAAGCAGAAGCAAAAAAAAAAGCATAGTTGTGGGGAAAAAAACGAAGCACACAGATGTACCTTCTCTTTCCCCTGGCGCCGTGATAATCATCTTCTAACTGCACGTGCACACATATATATCTAGATACCGATAAATGCTCACCAATCTTTTTGTTTCTCACGATATCTCTCATTCACTGTTCTTCAATGTATGTCTCTATTCAACTTCAAAGGGGAACGGAGTCAGCGGGAAGGATTCTTCTTACAGTATCCAGCTGCTGTTGTGGTTTCCTCCTTGTGTTTTCCTTGCTCTCAGTCTCTTTCTTTTTTTTTCGTGTTGCTTTTTTTATTATTAGTGTGGAACACTACACATTATGCTTCGCAACAACGGCGACAAGGCGGACAATGGCGAAGACGCGATCATCACACCAGACCCAGCCTTCACCCTTGCTACCTCTCGTGCGCGCAATGACGAGCGACACAACAACAATAATAATAGTAACGATGTAAACCAAGCTACCACGGCCGCTGCTTCCTATCGCTACATGACACGTGATTCACTTCTTCTGGACAATAGTGCGTACTCGTTGCCATCGGCAGGATCCTCTCCTGCGCTAGGGCGGCGCTTCTCTCTTCCTGACGAGGAGGCGCACGTTGTAGGCGCAAACACGCGAAGAAGCACTGGCGGTGGCGTGTTATCTTTGAGCGTGCAGTCGAGCTCCAACGAGCCCATTGACACGACGACCGGCACGGCGCGGAGCAGCACACACGACGCGCCTCAACCCTCTACGAATGCGGCTCGTGGCGGGGATGGAGAGGACACGCGTGCATCCACAGGCGGTCCTGTCACGCCCTCATACGCGTCTCCGGGTTGGGCTGATGCCGATGTGGTGGTGGTTTCTTCTCTCGCGGCGGAGGCACACACACCAAAGCTCACCGCTGTCTGGGTCAACAAGGGCACCGATGATGTCGCCAATCAAGATCCTTTAGGCGGTGGTGGGAGAGAGGGCGGTCACACGGGTGGAAGCGGTGTCGCTGGTGCCGAGAACAGCAGTACCTCGCAGCACGGCGGCAGCAGCACCTCCACGACCAAGGGCAGCAAGCCGTTGAAGCGTTCGTACGGTAAATTACGCCCCATCCTTGGCGGCCGCTTCATTGTGAATGACGATAGCTGGCACGCACTCGTCGTGGTCGCCGTGATTCTCGTGATTGTGATTGTCTTCTTGGCAGGGGTGCCGCCCGCCCACGAGTGGTGGACCTTCCTCGTCGTGATTCTCCTCCTCCTCGGCTCCATCACGTGTGCACTGCTCTGTGTCTCGCTCGACCCAGGCATTGTCGCCCCAAAACCCGCCGCGCAAGAACCACACAA
Source organism: Wallacemonas sp. 195SL (assembly GCA_030849605.1). Taxonomy (NCBI): domain Eukaryota; phylum Euglenozoa; class Kinetoplastea; order Trypanosomatida; family Trypanosomatidae; genus Wallacemonas; species Wallacemonas sp. 195SL. Next base: position 46,768 of record JASANS010002303.1, on the reverse strand, counting down.
GCTGACCATCTTGGTGAAGACCACCAACAAAGCTGGTGAGAGCTTCGACATTAGCTGCACTGTGTGCCGCACGTGTCATATACGGCGTCCACCCCGCAGCACCCATTGTCATTTTTGTGATGTCTGTGTCGAGGAGTTTGATCACCACTGCGGTGTGATGGGCAGCTGTGTAGGGAAACGCACATACCGCTTCTTCGCAGGCTTCTTCATGATCACGACGGTGCTCGCCTTGTATGTGTCAGTGAGGTCCATTGTGTTTTTGGCGATGCGAGGCTTCGCAGAAATAACGACCCCGCGCGATCGCTTCCGCGTGGCGGCGGCCTTTATAGGTGCGGTCATACCCGCCATGTTTCTCTTCCTGCTCGTGCCCTTTGCGTACGTCTACTTGCGCTACAGTTGCTTAAATTGGACGGAAAAGGAGCACATGCGCGCCACTTCACAGACCTGCTGCGCGGCGAACGCGCCTTACGATGAAGGCTGTTGTCGCAACCTGGTGAAGCGCTTGTGTGGGCCACTGGGTGAACGGCATGTCCTGGATGAGTACTGGGTGTAGGACAAGCGTGACGTGCACGAGTGTGCGTGTGTGTGTGTGTGTCATGAAGAAACGCGCAGCCATGACGCCGAACAAGCTGTGCCGCTCCTGTCCTCGCCGTATTCGCTCTTTACTTTGCTGACCTAGTTGATGCCTTTTTTTGTGTTTTTTTTTTCATCCTCACGTATTTTGTTGCTGACAATCCTTTCTCTCTCTCTCTCTTCCATTTTTATCATGCCTCCGTGGAGGGGCTGTGGATGCGATAGAAGAAGAAATCAGAAGGAGTCGTCCATAGCACACACACACACACACACACAAAACAATAATAGCGAGCTAGCTTTCACTGGCTATATGTGAGGTCCTTCAATCTCAAATATTTCATTTAGTATGAATTCTGTTCAAGACAGCTGAAGCAAAATAGAGAAAGAAAAGTGGGGCACAACACATGACCTCTGCGCACACATCGCATGCTTTGGCGTTCGCTTTGCGCTCCTCCCTGTCGCGTATGTGATGTGTGTCTATCTTTCTCGTTGAACTTCTCATGTGAGCGCCGCACTGTTTTCTCGCATACTCTCCCCTTTCCTCTTCCTTCTGGCTTCTCAACTGTTTTTGTGTGCACGTTGTTGTTGTTGTTGGTGTTGGGGCTGGGGCTGTGTGCACACCTTGTGCCATTGACGATAGTGGCAGGTTTTTTTGTTGTTGTTGTTCAAGTGAAAGCAACGCTAAGATCTTTAACTGTTGTGTGCGGTTTCGCGCCTTCGTTTTTTTTTTTTTTGACTCAGCAGCAGCAGCGTTATTTGCTGTTTCTTCAGTCACGACGCCCTCTCATTTTTTATTTTGCTCTCTCATTTTTCCAACTCGTCGCGCATCACACACACACACACACACACACATTTCGTATTTGACACAGTACTGTTCTCGTCCTCGATTGATTTGCTTTCTTTTATTATTATTTTTTTCCACGTACTCCGGCTGTCTCTTACACATCCCTTTCGTAGACGGATTGGTTTCACTACAGGAGGTAGAACAACAGAGAAAAAATTAGGTAAAGTAAGCAAAGGCAGCAAACGAGAACCAAGCATTGAAGCTGCCAATCATGGCTCTGTCACGAGTGAAGTGTTGTCTAGGTTATTATGACGACATGATCAACCCACCCCCTCTCGCACTCGCGTTCGCACACCCCGTGCTGCGCGTGGCTGTCGAGGCAAACACGGGTGCGGTTGGCTGTGGTGTTTACCAAGCGTGTGGTCTGCACATCTCCGTCCGCCACGCCAGCGACGACGACGGCTTCGGCACATATCACAGCATACTCGAGGCCGCTGAGGGGGGGCAGCTGGATGCCCTCATGGACAGCACCAAGCTCTCTCACCTGTGTGGTCTTGATGGGCACAGAATGGAAGACGATCGCGAGCTCCAGCGCGACAACGCGATCAACCCGCTGGATCACAGTCAGGCCTGTGCCATGGATTGCCATGCCGCTGTGCCGCGCTACACACGACGGACGGCGCCAGAGAAAGACACCCTGTACCGCGATACGGTTCAGAGCTGTGTGGCGGAGCAGGTGCTGGCCAACGCACAGCGTCGTCGAGATGCGCACAAGACACGGAGAGACCGTGGCGAGAGCGATGCAGAGGGCTTGCCGCTCTCGATGACCGCCGTTGCGGCAGGAGCTGCCACGCCCGCCCAACTTGCTGCAGAAGTCTTTTCTGCTGCTGCTGCCCTTCCGCAGCCGGGTAAGGATACGGCACGTCCATCGCGACCCTTCTTCACCGAAGCCACGCCACGCGCTGCACTGCCCACATTTCGGCGCGTCATACACGCCGTGCACGCGCCACGCATGCCGTATACGGTTCTCGCGGCGATGGCGTGGTGGTTGTGGCGGCCTTCTACGCTGCTTCCGCTCGAGTTTATTGGCAGCGCCTTCGTCGGCATGGTCCCGGCGGCGCACCGCGGACAGACGTTGGCGACGCTCTTCACAGCGTGCCCAAACGCCTCCGCATGTAGTGGTGAGAGTGGGGTAGCGATCACATCTGCGGACCTTTGCACTCGACACCAACAGCAGCAGCCCTCGCTGATTTCTCTCCGTATTCGTGGCTTTGCGCACCGTCGCTCGTGCATTTACACGGAGCCAACGGCAGAACTCCGCGCTATCGCCGAGTCCGCGCCACACATTCAGTTGCTGCAGCTCACCGGCATGGCGTCTCTCAGAGTTGACACCTTCCTCGAATCACCTCTTCCGCTGTCATTTTTATTTCAGCTTGATGTCTCGAACACGTGCATTCCAAATTTGAACTTTCTCCGTCGTGTTCCGCCTCTTAGTCAGGGCGAAGTCAGCGCAGAGGCAGAGGCTGTCCGCGAGATGGAATCTCCTTTTCCTTTTCTTCGTGTGCTGAACATCAGCGGCTGCTATCACGTCACCACGCTCACCCCGCTGACAGAGTTGCCGGGGCTCGTGGTGTTGGTTGCCACGCGCCTCGATGCGCTCTCCTCCATCGCGCCGCTGCGGGACTGTCCTATGCTCCAGGAGGTCGATCTCAGCGGATGCAATGGTCTCACAAGCCTGGCACCCCTCGCCGAGGCCCGCGCGCTACGTTCACTGCGGGCCACACACTGCCAGTCTCTCAAAGCACTCGGCACCTTGCTCATGAACAGCGCCACGACGGGTACACTCGAGTATCTGAACGTGAGTCACTGTATGCACATCACCTCGCTCTTTGGTGTGTTCGAGGCGAGCGACAAAGAGGAGGCTGACGCGCAGCGGCGGTCGATGCAGCTGTTGCACAACAATCAACAATGGGATGCTGGTCGGTGGCTGGCGGAGCCGGACTTGGTGGCTTTCGAAGGCGGCCAAGAGAGGGAGGCAGGCAGGCCCGCGACGGTCTCCGCGGAGAGCGTGGTGAAGGTCGGCCCCGGCGCGTTCAGCCGCACGGCGCTGCGCTACCTCAACATCGCCAGCACCGGCGTGCGGCTGCAGACGGTGGAGAATGGCATTCGCATACGAGAGAACACGACAAACACCACGGCTATTCGGGATGGTCCAGGGCACGTGCTGGCGTGGATTCAGGCCCTGTGCCCTCAGCTGGAGCAGCTCACTATCTCTGACTGTGCACCGAGGAAGTGGTGGAGGCCCAGTCCCGCGACCACGTCTCAGACAGCCGCCACCGCAAACAGGCCGCCACTCGACACGTGTCTAGAGGCCGCGGCGGCGAGAACAGGCATTTCACTTGATGGGCTTCAAACCATTGACCTTTCTCCTGTGCGGGAGATGCCCAAGCTGCGCAAGTGCGTCGCGCGAGGCCTCCGGCGCGTGTCTTTGGCACCGCCCTGTGTGTCCCAGCAGCCGCTGCGTCTGCTCGGGTGCGAGCTGTACGTGTCAGGTGCGTCGTGGGAGAATGCGAGTAGCCGTGTGGAGGCTGCGGCCATGCCGCCACACACACCCCTCTGTTGGCTTGATCTCGACGGGAGTGAAGTGACGTTACCTGTGATGTTGTCACCCATGCCACCGCGAAACAAAACGCAAACAGAAGAAGGCGCAGACGCCACCGGCATGCCTGCGCGTCTCTGTCTCGACGCAGCCGCGCTGCGTGGTCAGCTTCAGCGTGACGTTTGTGTGCAGTGGCTCCGTCGCGTCGCCCGTCAGTGCTTCATCTTGGACATCCCCGCCTTCACGTCTTTCGATCCGCTCGAGGCACGTCAAGCCACGCAGTCGTGGAACACGGCCAAAACAGCGCCGTCTCTTGAAGACACGCTGCACCAGATTGTTCTCTCTGAGATTTGGAAGCCACCATGCGACACCGCAGCTGCGAGGCACCTGACCACGCAAGGTAGCGGTTGTGCAGCGGGCAGCAGCAGCAGCGGCAGCGGCGCAACTTTGTTCATCTCGCCCCAACAGATGCCTCTCGCCGGTGGTGGTGCCTGGTCATCCTCGCAGTGGGATTCGACGGGGTCGGGCATGCTCTCCACTGCCTCTGGTCCCACGCTGGCCGCGAAGCAAGCACCTTACACACAGCCACCTCAACAGAATGCGCCCGTTTCCGTTAGGTCTCCTCTTGCCCCTTATGAGGCGTCGCTACGGTGTCTGAGCATCACGACACACTTCTTGACACTGCAGGAGGCGATGGAGCACAACAACAATAACACCTGTCAGCCACAAAAACACCCACTCGAATTCGGTTGTGTGCACGGCACTCCTTTTGTGATTGCCCCTCAGCTCCGCCGATTATGTCTCGTGGAGCCCGCCAACTGTCCAGCCTACGGTCGTGAGGGTGCGGCTGTGGCAAACACGCACACGGAGCCAGAGAGTCCGATTGAGGAGGACGACGATGATGTCGCGGACATAACAGAGGTTTTCAAACGACCCGAAGACTATGCCGTCTGCTGGAGCCCCACGGAACGACAGCATGTGCAGGCCGCAGAAGACGCTCTGCTTGCTCGTGGTGGTGGTGGTGGTGGTGACAGCAGCGCGGCAGGTGGCTCTCCCCGTTCAGATCTTCTGATGGCTTCGCTTGAGCACGTCTCTCCTGGCGATTCGTATCGCGCCGTGGACCTTATCGGGAAGACCCGGGGTGTGCACGCGGTGGTCTCCCGCGTGGGCTGTGAGGCAAGCGCCGCACTTGTGCAGTCAGCCCCCTTTGTCGAGGAGCTCAGCCTACATTCCTGCATACGGTCTTTACGGAGTCTGACGCCATTGTTTTGTCTTCCCCCTCTCTGGGTGGGCGCCGAAGGTGGAGAAAAGGACGAAGAGGAGAGCGACAACGCCGAGGAAACGGGAACGGAAGGGGAGGCTCGCGTACGTGCTTTGTTCGAGACCTGTGCACGGTCCTGCCCAACGCCGCATGGGGTGGCCGAAGACGCTCTGCCGAAAGAGGACGCGACGAGCCCGCCTCGTGGCAACCCTTGTGCATCTGTGCATGGCATCACCACGCCTTACGTTGTCTTTCGGTGTCTTCGCGTGCTGAACGTGTCCTTTGCCTCGCGCCTGACCTCTCTCGGGCCTCTCGTGCAGTGCTGCCCTCTTCTGGAAAAAATATCACTCCGAAGCTGCACTGAGTTGCGCTCTCTGCGCGGCCTCCACGGCGCACGGCACCTGCGCTTCTTGGACGCACGCGGGACGAAGATTCGCACTGTGGTGGAGCTTGCCCGGCGGTGTCCACGATTAGTCTGGATAGATGTCTCTGGGTGTCGCCAGTTAACGACTCTACATGGCCTCTGCGGCGCACCGCACCTGCGCTACCTCCGTGCCTGTCGTACCGCTGCTCTTGAAAAGATTCTCGACCTTGACGACAACTTCTACGCCAGCGTGGATGCCGCAGCCGCGGCAACGGCAAAGTCCGATGGCCCGGTTTCGCTTCCAGCGCCTCATTTTCCAGAACTCGTGGAGTTGGACGTATCCGAGTCGGGCATGCTCGAGTCTCTCGCGACAATTGGGTTGGCGCCGCGTTTAGAGCGCTGCAACGCGAGTAATCGCAAGCTTGTCAAGCTGCCCATTGTGCGCGTGCAGTGTCCATCTCTCACGTTGCTTCACATTTCAAGCGCATTTAAAGTCACGAGCTTGTCGGAGCTGGCGGGGGCGCGGGAGCTACGCCACGTGATCGCCACCCTCACCGGGGTGCAGTCCGTGGCTGGGCTCGAAACGTGTCCGCAGCTGTCCGTGTTGGAGGTGAAGACGTGTAAACTGTTGCAATCCGTTGCGTGTCTGGCCCTGTCGCCCTCGCTGTGCGTGCTCGCCGTGGACAACAGTGAGGTACTCGACCTCGGTGCGCTCGACGCGTGTGACACGCTGGAGTACGTGAACGTGACTGGGTGTGGTTTTCTGTCCGCGTCGCGTCCTCGTGGCAAGCAGGCGCTCGCCCAGACCGATGACGAGTTTGCTGCGTTTAAAGAAGCGGCAATGGCGACAGTGCAAAGGCTGCGGGAGAGAGGCGTGGTGGTTCAAGAAGATGATCATTCGTAGAGAGGCGCGCGCTCGGCATCACCACTGGAGCCGTGCTCGCAAACAGTCCTCCCCCCCCCCCCACACACACACAATGATAAAATAGCGCTTTGCGGCATGGCGGCCCTTGTTTTTTTTTTTTTGTGTGTGTGTGTGTGTGTGTGATTTTGGTACCACTGTCTATTGTTCCTCATCTTCTCCTGTTTGACACGCATGTTTCTTACACAGTACCTGTGCTTTGCTCATTCTTCTTTCTTTCTTCCGCTCTTCCCCCCCCCCCCCCCTCCGGCACTGTTCGGTTCTGCGATGTGCGAGAGGCACTAGTAGACCCGCAACGAATTGTTCAGTGTTTGGAAGAGTTACCCCATTTTCACTCTCATTTTCCCGGCTTAGCGTATCTCTCTCTCTCTCGCTCGCTCTCTGCGTGTAGTTTCCTTGCACAGGGGAAACAGCGGAAAACCGGAGAAGAAGAAGCTGTTGCCGCTGCCCTCCTTAGCCAAGGTATTGCGCCAGTGTACGCGCGTGGCTTTTTGTCGTTGTGTTCTCTCTGGTGCTCTTCTTTCCTTTTTCCCTTTTTTTTTGTCTACGAATGTGTGCTTTCATCACTTCGTATTCTTTTCTACCTTCGACGGCTGCTCGTTGGTTTCGAAAGTCAGCAAACGGCAACAGCAAAAGAAAAAATGGAAATAAAGAATGACGAAGTCATGTTCTTCTTTTCGTCGCCCTTCTTCCTCGCTCCTCCCTCTGAGCTGGTACTGAGAATGACTCATTGAGAACTATTATTGTTACTGTTAATTGTTAGTAGTGACACACCACAACGCGTGTTTATTCTGAAGGCGATGCACAGAATGCCCTTTTTGAGCAGCTTCGTGCGCATGTCAACGATCTCCTTTTTTTTTCTCTCTTCATCTCCCAACCTATGCACCTATTCGCCCATCTCTGTCACGCTCTTTGTATTTATTTATTTTCTATTCTTTTTTTTTTTCTCAGCATCAAGGCTAACGCAAGCATTTAAAAAAGAAGAAAAAAAAGGAAAAATAAAATAAACAAAGGGGGGCCAGTTTAGTTGTCTGTCTGTCATGTCCTCTCAGCCAGTGATGACCACCTCCCACGAGGCGCCGTCCGACTTGATGCAGAACGAACAGCTCTACGCGCTCTCTCCTCTCGACGGACGCTATCTCAAATCTACGTTCCCCCTCCGCGCCTACTTTTCAGAGTACGCCCTCTTCAAGTACCGTGTGCAGGTGGAGGTGCTTTACTTTGCCGCCCTCTGCCGCGACGTCCCTGCAGTGAAGCAGCTGCGTGGAGTGACAGACGAGCAGATTCGCGCGCTCAAGGCAGCTACCTTTGAGAACTTCACGGCGGCTGATGCGCGAAAGATCAAGGAAATTGAATCTGTCACGAATCATGATATCAAAGCCGTGGAGTACTACTTGAAGGAGAAGATGCACGGCTGCGGTCTGGAGAGCGTGATGGAGTTTATTCACTTTGGGTTGACGTCACAGGACATCAACAACACATCTATTCCCATGCTGCTGCGTGACGCACTTCACAACAACTACATCCCCGCGCTAGACAAGCTCATCGCCACATTGGAGCAAAAGTCCAGCGAAGAGTGGGATTTTCCTATGCTGGCACGCACACACGGCCAGCCGGCGTCACCGACGAACATGGCGAAAGAATTTCGCGTGTGGATCGAGCGGTTGGAGGTGCAGAAGGCCTCTCTCATGGCCATTCCCGCCAGCGGCAAGTTTGGCGGCGCGACGGGTAACTTCAACGCACACAAGGTCGCCTACCCTGAGGTAGATTGGCCAGCCTTTGGTGAGGCGTTCCTGAAGAACGACCTTGGCCTCGCGCGGCAGCGCTTCACCACCCAAATCGAGCATTACGACCTTCTCGCGGCCACGTGTGATGCGTGCGCACGCATTCACACAATTCTCATCGACATGTGCCGCGATGTGTGGCAGTACATCTCACTCGGCTACTTTCACCAGAAGGTCAAGGCTGGCGAGGTCGGCAGTAGCGCGATGCCGCACAAGGTGAACCCGATTGACTTTGAAAACGCCGAAGGCAACCTCGGGATGAGCAACGCGGTGCTTCACTTTTTGAGTGCGAAGCTGCCCGTCTCGCGTCTCCAGCGTGACTTGACCGACAGCACGGTGCTGCGCAACCTCGGTGCCCCGCTCGGACACGCGCTCATCGCCTTCTCCTCGCTTCAGCGCGGGCTCGGCAAACTCGTCGTCGACCCTGTGACTATGCAAAAAGATCTCAACGAGAACTGGGCCGTCGTGGCAGAAGGTATTCAAACGATTTTGCGTCGTGAAGGCTACCCAAAGCCGTACGAAGCCCTCAAGGATCTCACACGTGGAAATCAACACGTGACAGAAGAGACGGTGCGCACCTTCGTGGAAGGTCTGCAGGGCATCTCCGAAGACGTGCGTGCAGAACTGCTCAATATCACGCCTTTCAATTACGTTGGCTATACAGCTCGGTTGTGATGAGGAGACCGGGAAAAAATAAAAAGAATGTTTGACCTAACGCATCGCGTAACTGGAACTCAAAAAAAAAAAAAGATTTAATCTGTCAACGAGATCAATCACAAAAAAAAAAGTACAACTCACGCAAGCACGTGTGCACAATCGGCCTCAGATGAAAACAAAAAAGGGGTTACAAGACGAAGAGAAAACACCCAAAAGAAGGTTGCGTTGCTCTCTCTTAGCCGCTTTGTTCTGTTTGGGGGGGGGTATTGTTCTTTTCTGTTTGTGTTGCCTTGTTTTTGATCTACCGCAAAGAGAATCAGATGTCGTTGTTGTTGATGGTGCCACCATCTTCAAAGTCTCGTCCTTCCGCTGGCAAGCGTGCACCAAAAAAAAAGCGCACACGAGTCAAAGAAGTCGAAGTGCGACGCAGATGTCTTCCTGTCGAGAGGCAACTCCACTTGACTTTCTGGTGTTGTGCTTCGCATCCCTTGGCGTGTTTCATTGTTTCCCTTGAATCCTTTCTATCTATTTCTCTCTCCATATTTCCTTCTCTCTTTCTCATATTTCAATCTTGTGGTGCTATAAAACAAAGGTGACTTATCGGTTACTGTTGTGTTGCCACGGCTGTTCTTTCCCTCTCTCTCTCTCTTTCTTTCTTGTTGCTGTGTTCCACTTTGTGGTCTTCTCAAAACAAACAAAAAACAGATTTTTTTTTGCCTTTCGTACATTACCATTTTCAGCGTGATCGTTTTCTTTGCCCCGATCTTCTCGTTTTTCCTCTTCTTCTGTTTTTTTGCTTCTATCTGCTCGGTAGCGACCATTTTTGCGGTTGCACCTACTCCACAGATAGTGAAGCAGTTTGACAATAAATAATTTTTTTTAATTAATACATCTTGCCACAAACTAGCGTCATCTTCACTTCTCAGTGTGTGTTTCTTTGTTTGTTTCGCTCCTTGGTTTATTCACGCCTTGTCCCTTGATACAGGAATTGTTTTGGGTTTTCCCCTAAGTACATGCGTTGTACGCGCTAATTGTTTTCTTTCCTTCTTTCTTTTTCTCGGGTTCTTTCTATTCACAATACAAAAAAAAAGGTTTTTAAAAAGACCAACAGTTTCCTTCTCTGTTGTTGCTGATACTCGACGCAAGTATGCCTGTGGGTATTTCCAAACGTTTAGCAGATGCCAATGATGAGCCAGAGGATGCTTTTGTGATGCAAGCGCCAAGCAAGACGGAGAAACGCATCTCAAAGCGGTCATCAGGTGTGCGGAGTCATCGCCACGGAGAAAAAGACGAGGACAGCAGTCATGCCGATGATGACGATGATGCCACTCCACCTCCCGCGATTCTCAGCCGCCACCAACGAGAGCAGGCGCAGCTCCAAGCTCTGTTCAAGCGCTTCGCCGTGCGAAACTGGATCTTCCTCTTTCTGCTCGGCCTCATCAATAACTTCCACTACAATCTGGTCATCGCCGGTGCCAACGCGCTGGCTAGCTCGTACGGCATGAAGTCCCTGGTCGCGCTCATCTCGTTTACGAACGTCTTCTTTGGTATCATCGCGCGTATTGCTAACGCCTTTGTGGCGAATCGAGTGGCGTACAACATTCGCATGACGTTGATGCCTATCGGTACTCTCATTGGTCTTTTCTTCGTCAGTCTCTCCGGCCCTTTCGGTCGGGGCAGCAACGTCTCCTCTTTCGTCGTGTTGCTTGTCGGCGTGGCCTTTACAGGGACGTCGTACTGCTACGGAGAGTCGGTGGCGTTGACCTTCGTGCAGCGCTACCCTCCAAAGACGGTCGGGGCGTGGGGATCGGGTACTGGCATCTCCGGCGTCATCTCGTCGCTTCTCTTTCTCTTCCTCACCAACGCCGGCCTGAGCGAGCAGACCATCTTTCTCATCAGCATGCCCTTGACCGTGTGTTATTGGTTGGTCTTTAACTTCGGCATTGTCGCGCCGCACAAGGTCGTGATGGTGACAGAGCCTGGCAAAACGGGTGAGCTGGAGACACACCGCGTCGTGTTGCACAGCGGTCATGAGGAGAAGATTGCCCACGCTCTGCACGCACGCCTCAGCGCGAATGGTGGTACCGTCAGCGACCCAGAGTACAAGATGATTGTCAATTTTCGCGGCCTATCGTGGAAGTCGATACCGCCCCCGCCATCGGAGCAGGTGGCCGAGGACGTGGAGCACGAGGAGGCGCACTTTGAGGCATCTCGACGATACTCCACCTTGAGCGGACAGCCAGCCTGGGAGAGCGATGAGCCTGGTGCAGCGGCAGACGTCTTCAGCCGCGCCACACACGAGCCACACAAGAGCATCCACGCGAAGAGAAATGGCGATAACCACAACAGCAGCAGTGAGCACTCTGAGATGTCGCCGCGCAAGGCGCGTCTCGTCCCATCGGCTGGGCTTGGCGAAGGTGTGGTGGAGTCCGGCTTCCCGTCACACAACGATTTGCAGCGTGCGCCGTCCGCGCTCTCGCGTACACACGAAGACACGCTGGCCTTGGCCGCAGGGACACACACCCATGGTGATGATCTCTACTACCCTTGCTGCCGGGCGCTGTGTGGGTGCTACTCGCGCGAGTGTGGCCTTCGTCGGTGGTGGCGCATGCATGGCCAGGTTATTGGCATGATGCACAACGCGATGCTCTGGTACATGTTCAACCTCGCAGTTGTTTACATTACCGAGTACGCTGCGCAGTTCATGGCGCCTTTCAGCTTCTACTGTCGTGAAGATTGGGAAGGCAACTTCTGGATCAAGAACTCCTACACGGTGACGCAGTTCTGCTATCAGTTTGGTGTCTTCATCTCGCGAAGCTCTCTCACGTTTGGTCTCCACATCCCTTTTGTTGGTGTGCTCTCCATCATTCAAGTCTGCAATGCGGTGCTGTGGTTTGTTCAGGCCAAGATCCTGTTCATCGCCTCCCACACGAGCCAGTCCAAGGAAGTCGGGCTCGCCTTCTTGCTCTTTGTGTGGATGCTGTTTGTGGGTCTTGTCGGCGGCGCGTCGTACGTCAACGTCTTCTACCTCATTCTGTGCAAGGGCAGGAAAATGCAAGCGCATGATGAGACGATTCACTCCGTCGAACTGCTTCGCAAGCTGCGAGGAGACAAAGAGGACGAAAGGTTTGTCCATCACGGGGGTGGTGCTGGTGGAGACGAAGACGAAGAGGAGACGAATCGTGGTCAGCCTGCCGTCACGCAGCAGCAACAGCAGCAGGATGCGGCTTCAGCAGGGCCAACCAGTGCAGCAATGCCCTCGCCACCAGTCGTGTCTGTGCGTGGCCGTGCGCCACGAGAAGTCCGCGAAGGAGAGGTGGAAGAAGATGGCCCTGCTTTTGGCTCTTATTCCCCCGCTGAAGGCGATGAAGATGGTGCGGGTCGTGGTGGCGCCGAGGCGTCCGACGATGCGGTGGCGGAGACAGGATTCGGTGTTTCACACGCCGAGCCAGTTTCTCCAAAGAAGAAGTCGCTGGACACGAAGGGGACAACGGTGGATGGGAAGCCTCTGCGTAGCAGTAGCAGTAGCAGTGATGACGACGACGAAGATGCCGCCGCCGCCGCCGCCGCTGCGGTCGCACTTGGCGACGATGAAGATGATCGTAACCCGCGCACAGCAGCCCTCCTGGCGCGCTCGGCTGATCTCCAAACCATTGGCAGCCCCACCACTGTCAAGCCTGGCGCCGCCGCCATGGTCGCCTCAGGCACCGCCACATTCGACTCACTGGATGAGCTTAACACCGCCGCACATTCCTTGTCGGGTGGCAGCGGCGGCGGGCGTGAGGAGGCGGCGGCGGCACAGCACTGTCTCTGGCGCTGGCTCCCAGCTGCGGTGCGTCGCCGCCTGTTTGGTGGCGGTCAAGGCGATCAAGGCGATCATGGAGATGTGGCTTCCGTCTCAGATTTCGAGCCTCTCACACCACATGAGGAGACCGAGCTGGAGGAGCTAAGCGTCGCGTTGGCAGAGGAGTGGCAGTCACGCAGGGAGCTGGCCATGGCCATTGGTTCCCTCTACGCAATGGTGGGTATCTGTATTGGCACAATTCTCGACGTTATTTTCACCAATACAGTTCTCAAAGGGACAGTCACATGCGGCTAGGCGTTGTGGCTGTTGCCGTTAATTGTTTTGTTTTTTAATCATTTGTTGCCTTCTTGCTTAACGTTTCCTTTTTTTTTTTTAGTTTGCATATTGCCTTTTTTTTTCTTCTTTTTTTTTTTTTGCTTGTTCTTGTTCACACTCAGAAGCACGTCTAGTCGTGCTCTCTTCTCTCTGATTTTGTTATTTTCCTCTTTTTTTTTCTCCTCGTTTTCCTCACTTGACGTAGCCGTTCATAATAATAATAAAAAAATATGACCTCTGTTTGTTGTTAGACTGCTTTGACCTATGACGTGTTGTGTTTGTTTATTTTGTGTGTGTGTGTGCTTTCCTTCGCGGCTTGAGTTACCTACACATGTAAAAAAAAAAAAAAAATAATTAAAACGTTTGCAGTCACGCGTGATGTTCATACACAAGCACGCGCATGCAGAAAGACATAAAACAGAGCGAATAAATCTCTCCTTTTTTAAGCGTTGTTCAGTTTTCTTTTCTTTCTCTTTGGTTGCACAATAACAACTTAACGCCAATAACGCAAGCCCTCTAGCCACGTAAGTGCGCATGACTGTGGTCCTGATTCCTCTCTCTCTCTCTCTCTGTATGTGTGTATGTTGCAATCACTAGCAATAGTGGCAAAGTGCACAACATAACAAAAGAATTAATAATAAAAATAAAAAAAACATGATTTCACTGCTTATTCTTCCATATTCACGGTGTGAGACACGCAATAGAAACGTGGCTCACGACAAAATGAATGGAGTCCTCTCCTCATGCATGACAGAAAAGCACGACACATAGAACGACAAAAAAAAACATTCTGAGTGGACTCATGTTATTATTGTTATCCCTTTCATGAGTAACACTCACATCTCATTTGTCTGTCTCATGCGCGCTGTGAATATCTAATCTTCTCTCTCAAACTCAATCTCTGTACTGTATTGATACTTTTTTTTTTTTTTGATTGTGATATTCAAACACAAACTCAAGTAGCAACTAATCACTGACCTCTACACAACGAGAGCGAAGGAATACGTTCATTTCATAACAACTCTTCTCCTGTTTTTGTTTTTTTTTTTACTTCTGTTTGTTTTCTTCTTCCCGTCCTCCTGGATCTTACCTGATAGCAAGAACAACAAATCACAAAAAAAAAAATCACATCAGCCATGTCGTATCCTCCTACGGAAGCTGGTGCTATCAGCAACGATAGTCTGTTTTCTGACTCCGTCGACTTTGATGCGGCGGAGAAGCCAGCAGGCGCTGATGAGAACGCCGCCCCCCAGCAGGAGAACCGCAACCTGCCTACCGACTACCAAGACGACATCGCCGTCTCGGAGGAGCAGGAGCGGCTGAACGAGCAGGAAGAGCCCGCGCCACCGCCGCCACCACCGCCGGCCAACGGCCTCATGAAGCCACGCCAAAACGGCACCGCGCTGCCTAAGCGCTGGGAGCGCATCGGCGTGGACGTCCCCTCTGATGACCCCGATGACGAATTTGACATTGCCACCGCTGAGAAGCCTGTGTATCGCGACGAGGAAGACCCGAAGCCCAAGACAGAGTTCCAGCACGGCGAGCCCGACATGGAGGGTGACATCACCAACTGCTTCGATGAGCCCGGCCTGCTCTACCGCATCGTCAACAAGAAGGAGAAGACCTGGGCGTTTTACAACGACAGCACGGCCTTTGAGGTGCATGTCGCCTGCACGTTCGGCAAGCACAGCAAGCTCGAGGCGCTGGAGAACACCCAGCTCTCCCGCAACGCCGCGGGTGAGTGGATCGCGGAGGTCACCGTGTACCCTGGTGAGACGGAGCTCTTCGTCAAGGGCTTCGTCAACGGCTTCACGAGCAAGCTGCGCGCCGTGCCCCTCTCGGACGACTACTTCAACGAACGCAGCAAGAACCAAGTTCAGGCGTGCATTCAGGACGAGATGGACGCCATCCGTGACGTTGTCGGCGAGGACGAGACCGACCCCGAGGTCATCCTCCGCGCGTGTGTGGAGAACGATATCCCGTTTGTTGATCTCGCCTTCCCGCCTGCGCAGTCGTCCATCGACACCGGTGCGGCCAAGCCCTTCAAGCAGCTGCCCTGGGCCCGCCCGCGCAACTACCTCAAGCCCGAGTTGGTGGATCAGATTCGCCTCTTCCGCGACGGCATCACCCCTGGCGATGTCAACCAAGGCGAGCTCGGCGACTGCTGGCTTATGTGCGCCTTGGCCACTCAAGCCGAGCACCCCAAGGCGATTATGGCCATGTTTCGTCACCCCAAGGGCGCCGATGCGGCGCGCGCAGAGCGCAGTGTTGGCGCGTACCGTGTAACCTTCAACAAGCACGGTCTGTGGCGCAGCGTGCTCGTCGATGACTACCTCCCTGTGGTCGCGAACGCCCCCAAGTTCGCTCACAGCGAGGACCCGTGCGAGATGTGGTCGTCAGTGCTGGAGAAGGCCTTCGCCAAGCTCCACCGCAGCTACGCCATGATTCAATCCGGTGATCCCGTCCACGCCCTGACCGACATGACAGGCTGCCCCTCCATGCGCTTCGACGAGCCCTTCGCCGATGCCCAGGCGAACCCGAATGGCGCGGCCAGCATCGAGCTCTTCGAGCGCTGGCACCGCTGGAACCAGGCCGGGTACCAGATGATCATCACGACCCCCGGCAAGGCCCCCGCCATCACCCCCGGCTCACACAACGTGCCCGACTTTTCCGAGGAGCCCGAGCTGGCTCGCCTCATGCAGGGCACCGGCCTGCTCCCTGGCCACGCCTACACCGTTCTTTCCGTTCAGGACTTCCCCGATGAGGGCGTGAAGCTCGTCGCGGTGCGCAACCCGTGGACGACCGACAGCGACGCGTGGACAGGAAACTGGAGTAGCCAGTCCGAGCTGTGGGATCAGTACCCGCACATCGCCGATACCTGCCGTTTCGACCCCAATGACACCTTGACCGTCTGGATGACCTGGGAAGACGTCCTGCAGTACTTTGCCGGCGGTGGTGTGCACTTCAACGTGAGCAACTCGTGGGATTACCGCGTGCCCATCACCTTCGCCGATTGCCGCCCAAGCGTCGTGTTCGAGATCACGGCGGAGTCAGATGCGCAGGTGTGCTTCACGCTGTCCAACATTGACCACCGCGGTATGCACGCTGAGGAGCGTGGCGCGGCGGAGGTCGACCCCAACAGCTCCGATTACCCGCCCATCATGCTCTCCCTCTGCGCCCCCACCGACGATCAGGATGATGTCTACAAAGTTATCTACAACACCTCCGCGGACACGACGCAGCCATCGGACTCCAAGTGGACGTTCCTGCAGGCGCGTGAGATCAGCATGGTGATCAAACTCGAGGCTGGCCGCCGCTACTTGCTCATTCCGCGTGTGATGGAGTCAGATGACACCGTGGGTGGGGGCAACGGGGGTGAGGACTACGAGGGCCGCGTGGACCCACTTCACTTCATCAACAAGTACGACCGCGTCTTCCCTGACCAGGCTGGCGGTGACAAGAAGGAGGTGCCGGTGACGGTTGGTTTCCGTGTTGGCGAACAGCTCGGCAACGGCGCCGTGAACGTCACGCTCAAGAAGCTGCCCGGCTCCAACTCGGTCTTCGAGAACTTCCCGAAGTTTCCCGCGGACGATATCGAAGAGGTCGAGGACCTGTACTACCAGGTCAAGGAGCCCACCAAGGGCTACGCGGAGGAGCGGATGGGTAATACGCTCAACTAGATACACCCATCGCGTCGGGGCGTGCTGATTCCTCTCTCCCCCTTTTCTCAACAGCAAAGAGGCAACGGAGCAACGCACAAGACACGATAAAAAAGTCGAAACTGGGAGGGAAAACTATACGAAAAAAAAATGAAGCAGCTCGCATATTGCGTTCAAACTGCTTCTGTCCTCACAGAGCGCCATTGCGAATACACAACAAAAAAAATGAGAATACCAACTGGATTCTTTTTTTGCTGTTGTTGTTAGTTAATGCGGGTTCGTGAGAGGAATGATAGGGAGAGAGGCAAAAACAGCATTACCTGTTGTTTTTCGTTCTCTGTTTCTTCTTTTTTTTTTTTACTCATCTGTTGTTGTTGTTTTTTTCCGCGTCTCGTAGCTATTGTGATCTTGTTTTCGTTTCTTTTCTTTCCCCCCTTTCCCGCATGTTACGTTTGTTTGCTGTAAAGAAGCGTGAGAATAGATGTTGTCACGTACACAGAAGCACATGTGCAAACACCGGTGTTTCCCCTTGTGTACGCAACACGCACACACACACACACACACACGCACCTCCCCCTCAAGAATACCTCTATGTACTTCCCACTCTGTTGTGCTCGTTTCGATGGGTGTTATTGTTGTTGTTTGTCATATGTCTCTTTGTTTTATTTTCTTTGTTTTCTCTATCTCCTTTTTTTTGTTCACCTCCTTCCTCTCTCTTCGCACACCATGTACACGCACGCACGCACGCACGCACAGAGAGACGTATAGAGCCTCCCGCAGTCTATTTTACAGCGATCAGTAATCTCCTTTTTTGTGTGTTCTTGAACGTCCGTGTCTGCGTGAGTGTGTGTGTGTGTGTGTGTTATTCTTCCTCGTTTCTTTTTCTTTTGTGCTTTGCGTTTTTTTTATCTTTGGTTTTAACCATCTTCTTCTATGTATTCTCAGCATCGGACTACCGAAGTTATGCGAAGAGAACGATAGAATGAAGGCGGCAAAAAAAAAAAAAAAAGCGCGGAGTAACAGCCGTGTGACTATAGGTTGAGAACCAGCACAACAGGAAAAGCTGTGAGGAAAACGGAAGAGAAGGCAATGTGCACTGAAACTCTGTAAACAAGAATCAAACAAAAAAAAAAGCGCTCTCTTCAAATTGTCTCTTTTACATCGCGGGTGCACTCTTTGATACCGTATATTTGTTTTTTTTTTTTTGATTTCTTTTTGTTTTTGTTTTTTGTGTGTGTGCACCTCGGTTGCCTATTTGGAGCTCAGTAACCCATTCATTCTCTCCCATCGTATTTTGATACCCCTGCATCACGCACTCGAGACAAAGAAATCTGTCTTCCGAAAAAAAAAAAAGTATCAAAAATGAATTTGAAAACTTTTGGTAGGAACTGGCACCTCACCTCGCGTTCTGTACTCACAGCACGTGGATTCGCCCTTGTCGCGTCAACAGCTTAGGCATGAGCTTGGCGAGCAGGAGATGGGGTAGGGGGGAATTTAAAAAAAAAAAAATCAATGTCAAGAACTTCAAGCAAGGACTGAACAATCTGAGATGCATTATGCGATGTTCTGCAGTATGGAAGTGGTCTCTCCTTCTTAGTGTGTTCTTCGACACTTTTTTCATGCACGTTGTATGGGCATCATGACTCTACTGATGTGCTTTCGCATCACAGTGACTCTTTCTCTCTCTCTCTCTTTCTCTCTCTCTCCTTCTGATTGTGTCTGTAGTGAAAGGCGAGCACACTGACTGTGAGTGTAATCAATCGCTCGACTTTAGTGTTTGTTCTTTTTTGTTTTGTTTTGTTTTATATTCCTCTTTTTTTTTTTTTGCAGCATTTTCTCTCTATCTCTATCTCTCTTTATTATTCTATTGTTTTCGCTGTTCTTTCTTTCACTCATTTTTTTGTTTCTTTTCCGTTTTCCCCTAGTGTCTTCCTCCTTTTAGGCTGTCTCTTTTTTTGTTTGTTTGTTTCGTTCAGTTTTCTGTTTCATCTCGGACTAGCGAGCGAGCACACACGCAAGATCGCGCCGAAAACGAAAAAGAAAAGAGAGAAGAAACGACACGGGGCAAAAAAAAAATTGGAAACGCAGAGACAGCGGCACTTCTCTTTGAAGGTTCTTGAACGCCCTTCGAACAGGTAGATACATATATACATTTATATACATTTGATAGCAGCAGAGAATACAGAAAACAAAACAAAAGCAAAAGCAAAAAAGACTTTTTTTTTTTGCTCTCTCTCTCTCTCTCTCTTCTGTGTGCGTGCGGGTGTGTCATGTCATCCGATGTTAGATTGGTACCGCTGCTACCACCGGGAGAGGGTGGCCCCTCTACTCATCGTCGCTCCAGTAGCAACGCCGAGCCAGCAGAGCGCCGCCGGCTGTCCGTGCCTGTCCGTGTTCGCCGCACGCGTACAGGCAGCCGTCCACTCACGGCCTCACGACGCGACGGGGCTGTCTCGGAGGAGACCGAAGACGTTGGTGCCTATGCAGCCTCGGCCTCACCACGTGATGCTCTCGCGGGTGGTAGCGGTGTTGCAGGGGCGAGCAGCCGTCTCCCGCTTTCCAGCTCGCCCTTCGTCACCTCCGCTACACCGTATGTACCTCAGTCTGGAATAGGTCGTCGTCCTCTGGGTGCCATCGCTCCACCAGGGCTTCTGACGCCACGTGAGCAGACCAGCAGTGCGAGTGGGGGTGGAGGTGCCGCGGCGGCGGCGGCACAGCTTCCGCATCGACGTGGTCCCGGCACAGCTGGCGGCAACAGCAGCACTGCGACGGGGTCAAACGGGGCGAGTGGAGGAACGAAGCGGCACCACCGAACTGGCTCCAAGACGCCACCCGTGGCAGGGACACCGCCCCAGTCGCGACGTACCTCCTCAGCACACCATCACATGTATCAGCAGATTCAAAGCCGCGTCCACGCCTCTGGCGGGAGCCGTGGAGGAGCTGTGAGCAATAGTGCCACCGACGACGATGCCGATCGCAGTGCGGCCGCGTCGAGCCGTCGTCAGAGCGTGGTTTCTGTCGGCAGCGGTGTTATCCCGTCTGCCACACCACCACCCCCGCCCACAGCCACGGCGGGTGGCTCTGGGTTGGTCAAGGTCAAGGTCTACCGTGAGGGTGAGAACTACGCCCGGTTGTGCTTCGTTCCGCGTGCGATGGACTTTGGTGCGTTCGCCGCTCTCGTGGCGAAACGATGTGATGTAGCGTGGAGTGTGGGGAAGAATGGAGCTGCGGTTGGCGTCGATGACCTTCCCTTTACGCTCCTCTACACGGACGCTGAAGGTGATCGCATCGTCGTCGACCCTCGCGAGCTGGGCCGTCTTCTCCGCGACCCCGAGCGGGCACAAGTGAAGATCACCGTGGCTGACCGCGAGCTCACCAGTGCGCTGATCTCGTCCACGTCGAACGTGAGTCCGGCCTTGTCCGCGGTGGACTCCACGCGGCGCATGAGCCACAGCGAGGCCCGTCTAGGCAGCAGCCAGGCCTACCTAGATAGCTCCGGCTCCCCACACCGACCCTCCGTCAGCAGCAACGGTGTCACCAACACAGCCGTGCCGCTCACCACCGCCGCCGCCGCGCACCTGTCAAGGCGCGACTCGACTACCTCCGCCGGCGGCGGCGGCGGTGGCTCGACAGGACGTCTTCATTCCACAAATATTCTTCTCCGCCAGAGCCCATCGCAATCACCACGTGCGGACGATGGGGCAATCAATGGTGGCGGAGGTTCGTACTCGACAGCTAACAGTGTCCAAGCCCACAGCAGTCTTCTCCCGCAGCGGCAGCCGAGCGTGGGGACGAGTGCGCATTTCCACGCCAGCTCACGCGGTGCGAGTGCGGGAGAGGAAGACGTCGACAGCGTTCTGCGTGATGACGATGGCCCAGCCTCGGTCGCGGCCGTGCGGTACAATTCTTCCAGCGGTGCCTCTCCACGGCCAGGGCTGCGTGGGGCGGCGTACGGCCGCTACAACGACCCCACGGCGAGCACCGATGGCCCTGTCGCCTCGACCGACACGCTGCCTCTGAACCAGCCTCGGCGTGGGCGCAGCACGACACCTGGGGTGGGCGGCAACGCGGGCCACGGTCGGCTGCCCTCACGCAACCCTGCCGCCGCCCGAGCCGCGAGCTCACGCTCTGGTGCCACCAGCCGCCACACAGCTGCCGCGGCCTCTCCACGAGAACCCGAGCAGACGCCGCTCCAGCACGCGCTCGCCCAGCTCGAGCGGGACAAGGTGCCGTGGACTCGCCTCGGCGTCATTGGCAAGGGTGCCTACGGTGTTGTCTTCGAAGGTGTGCTCAAGGATAACACGCACGTCGCGGTCAAGGTCTTAGATGTACCGCAGGTGGTGTCGGCCGCGATGCTCTCGGGGCAGTCAACCGCGGAGGACGTGAATGGGGACGCGACGCAGCAGGTGAAGAAGTTAATACGCGAGATCAATCTCATGCGGCGGCTGAAGCACCCCAACATTGTGGCGTACCGTCATTGTCACATGACGCGGCTGCAGGATGATGCGCATGGTGGGTCTGGCAGCGGTGGTGGCGGAGCAGGTGGGGGTGGGGGCGGCTCTTTTGGGGACGCCACGTCCTCGATGGCGACCCTTCTCAGCGCGCGCAGCTCGCCGCCTTTGCAGATTGAAATCATGATGGAGCTGTGCCCTGGCGGAACGCTCTCGCAGGTGGTGCGGCAAGCACCCGGTCGGCATCTCCCCGCGGTGCAAGCGAGACGCTACACACATCAGATTCTACAAGGACTCGTATACTTGCACTCCCGCGGTGTGATTCATCGTGACGTGAAGGCCGAGAACGTCCTGATTGGCCAAGACGGCGTGGCGAAGCTGGCTGACTTTGGCTGCTCTCGGCGCATCGCCGCGGCGACCACGACCACGACAATGACCATGGACAGCCGCATTCACGCCACAGGCGCCTCCACCCGGCAAGGCCGCTTCTCCGCGAACACGACGACCGACAGCATGCTGAGTCGGCTCGACAGCCAGTTCGCGGGTGGTGCCGATAGCATGGCGCACACCATGGTGGGCACGCCGCTCTTCATGGCACCGGAAGTCATTCTGCAAGACTTGATGCAGACAGACAACGACGGCTTTGGTGGGGCGGCCACAGCGAGCTTCCCTACGCTGCGCGCGAAGCCGAGTGGGACGAACTCTGTTCTTGGCAGCGCGACCTCGTCCGCGATGATGTTGGAAACTATTGAAGCGAAGAACGCCCCGCCAGGCGGGATGGGCGAACGGCTGTCATCAGAAGAAGACTCCAACCACAACAACAAGACGAGCAGTAATAGCAGTAGCAGTGGAGGTTACGCGGCGCCGGCGGACATCTGGGCCGTGGGCTGCCTCGTGCTCGAACTCTTTGGTCGCACCCCATGGCCTCTCCGACCGGGCAGCTCCTACATCCAGGTTCTCTTCCGCATCGCACAGGCCGACAAGGACAAGCTGCCACCTGGCGTGCCTGACAATGGGCCCCCTGCACTGCGTCAGTTTCTCGAGAAGTGCTTCCAGCGCGATCCAAAGAAGCGAGCCACGGCGCGGGAGTTGTTGAAGATGGAGTGGATGACGTGCCCTGACGAGAACTTGGAAGAAGTTCCACCACCACCACTCGCATTTCGACTTAGATGAGCGACGGCACAAAAAAAAAAGCGAGGGAGAGAAGAAGGTATGGAGAGACTGTTCCTGTGTGTGTGTGTTTTGTTTTTCTCTCGTTCTTTATTCATTTCTTTCGCTTCGGCTGTTTTGTGAGTGGTGTATCACGCGTTAGCTTTGGCCGTTAATGTCAAGGGGGCTTGCTCACCAGTTTCTCTGTAGAATACGTATATTTGCTTCTTCTTTTTGTGTTTTTGTTTTTGCTTCTTTCTTGCTGTTTCTTTTATCATCGTTGCTTTTTTTTTTTTTGCTTTTTGGTCCCTCTTACTCATGTTCACCTCCTTTTTTTTTTTCCTGTCATGTTTGTTTGTTTCGTGTGGTGTGTGCGGTGGGGTGCAATTGTGAGAACAAGACGGTTCACGAACGAGAGAACATTTTTTTTTTTTTACACTCTTTCTTTTCTTATCCCTCTGTTTTTCCTCCTCTTTTTTTGCTCTGTGTGATAATCTGGAGAGCCAGCAAGCGTGCTGTAGACCGCGCGTAGCGACTATTGCAGAAACAGAGAAGAGGGATTTGAGTGCGAGAGAAAATGTGAGGCATAGTTTCGCTTGAACGGTTTGATTCTTCTTCTCGCGCTCACGGTACTGTTGTTGATGTGTGATTGTTTGCTTTTGTATTTTTGTGTGTGTGTGTGTGTCATTCATGCATTTCTCTTTCCAATGGCGTGCTTTTGTGTCTAGATACCACTACGCATAGCTCTCTTTCTTTCTTTCTTTCTTTCTTTCTTCTTCCTTTTTCTTTAGCTTCTTCATTGTCACCAGCGCTTTTCTTTATTTCCTTTTGTTGTTGTTGTTTTGTTATTTTGCTTGTTCGAATTTAGAAAGCGAAACCATGCAAACACCAATACGGCAAAAAAAAATCATTTCGCAGAAGCGGCGTGTTGACGCATTCGTCACACACACACACACACACACACGACATCGGTGTTATGCTTATCATCTGAAAGCGTTTCCCCTACCCATCCTGATCGCCCTGCCTTCCGTGCGGTTCCACTGGTGTGTGCCCAAACAGAAACGATGTCAGTGCGGATAGCGAGGACTGTGAAGCACACGGATTCATTCCCGTCTCTGTCTGTGCTCCCTCCTCCTGTCTATCAAAACACCCCACAACGAATATATATATATATATATATATATATATAATGGAGAACGTGGTGCTCCTCTCTCTCCCTCTCTGATTGTCACGTCTTTATTCTCATCATTACCTCTCCTCTCCCCTCTTTTTTTTTTTTGTATCACACGTCTCAAAAGAATTAAGAAGAATTTTCTTTTCTTTTTTTAAGGGCATTAGTGTCCTGATATTATCGTCCTCTGAAGGGCATCTCGGACCACAGAAAAAAAAGGAAGAAAAAGGCAACGAGAAAACACGAAAAAAGGCTTCTCCCTTTTCGTCTGTCTTTCTATCATAGCGTTTGGCTTGTTTTGCTCGTTTGCTGTTGCTATTCATCTTAGCAGTGTGGCCGTGAGTCCGGCCCCTTTTTGCAACCTTTTCTCTCTCTTTCTGGTCCTTTTTCTAGCGAGAGTTTCTTGTTTTCTTCTTTGTTCCTCTCTTTCTTTCTACCTTGTATACTAGTCATGTCGCTGAGTGCGTCTTCCCGGCGCACTTCTGTGCTGACACGGCCAAGTCGTCCTCGTCGTCGTCACACCACGCTTGTCGTGCTCGTGGCGTTGTGTGTTCTCGTCATTGTGACCTGGTGTGCCTCTGCGACGTCAGCCGCAGACGCCCACCCTTCCTCAAGGTCAGCACCACCCATGACAGACACCGCGCAGCGTGCCGCTGCGGCTGCTGTGCGTACGGCATTGGCACTAGAGACGAGCGATGACGCCGCCAGCAGCAGCGTGACCACACACGTCACCGTAGAATCTAGCGCGTTGCAGTGTCCTTCGGGATGGACCAAGAGGATCACGGGTGCCTCGGCGAGTGCCAATCACCAATGTGTGCGTCTCGTCAGCGCACCGGCGGCTTTTATCGTCACCCCAATTCAAACAGGTGCGGCCTGTGCGGAGGCCTGGTCGCTTTTCCCGCCGACGACGCCAGACACTCACACTGTCGGTGGTGTCCTTGCCCAGCGCGAGGGCTGGTATTACAACTACACCAACGCCGTCGTCTCCGCCGTGTCAGTGCACTCGGCCTACGAGAACGCGCAGCTGCAAGCGTTCCTCGCTGCGCAGGACATCACCGCAGGGGCCTCCTCGCGCTTCACCGCACCTGACACAGTCGCACTCGGTGGCGCCGCAGGCTTTGGTGACGTCGACTGGTTCGACGGCAGCGTCGATGAAAATGACGAGACGGAGCCGTACACCAACTTCGACAGCACAACGTCGTGGCACGCCTCCTCGGGCTGCATTGCTATGCACCCCAGTAGCGGCGTGTGGGGCCTTGTGGACTGCCACGCGTCGTACTACCCCTACGTCTGTGCGTTCCCGCTGGATCAGCGCGTCGTCGCGGCGGTGTCGGACGCTGAGACCATCACCACAACAACAACTACGACAGAAGCTCCCGGCGGCGGCGGTGGCCAAGTCAATCTCGCCCAGCGTCCGCCCGTGCCGGTGCCAGTGCCGGCCTGCCTCGATGGCTGGGTGCCTCTCCCCGCCTCGGTGAGCAGCAGCCACGCCGCGATCAACAGCACGCAGGACGGCGCAATGTGCTACAAACTCTTTGCCCCGGCGGCGAGTGGTGTGGGGCTCTACGGTCTTCCAAACACACAAGCGGAGGCGTACTGCCACACCTTTCACCCCACCGCCACGCTCGCGAATGTGCTCTCTGCGGAGGAGCAGGAGTGGGTGCTGTGGCAAGTGGTGCGCTCCAGTCTGGAGTACCCAAGTCTGGTATCGGCGGCCTCGGCCTCGGCCTCGCGCACC
Source organism: Wallacemonas sp. 195SL (assembly GCA_030849605.1). Taxonomy (NCBI): domain Eukaryota; phylum Euglenozoa; class Kinetoplastea; order Trypanosomatida; family Trypanosomatidae; genus Wallacemonas; species Wallacemonas sp. 195SL. The sequence goes on along the minus strand of JASANS010002303.1, from coordinate 21,536 downwards.
GTTGCTGTCTATCTTGGCGGCACCTTCATTCTGAGCGGTGCCCTCGGCCAGTGGTCTGGCGACGAGTACGCGTACGCGAATGTGTCAGCAACAACGACGACCACGGAGGGGGACAACGCAGCGAGCTCCTCTAGCCCTGCTTGGCCAACACCAGCGAACAAGTACTACTCGAACTGGGCTCCTGGGCAGCCCTTCACAACCTACGGCTGCCTCGGTATGAAGATTCGCGCGGAGAGCGAGTCGCTGGAGACGGAAGGGATGTGGGTGAGTCAGAGCTGCAGCACCATGCAGCCGTTCCTCTGCTCATACCGCAATGACGGCTCCACCTTTGCAGGCGGCGGTGAGCAGACGGGCGGCAATAGCACCACGACAACCACCACCACAACCAGCGCCCCAGCCAAGGGTGACATCGCGTGCCGGTCTGGGTGGTCTCTCCTTGGCACGCACTGCTACCGTGTGCTTTTCGACAACACCACAGATACCGCCGTCGTGGCAGACGCAAATGAGGAGGACGCGACAAGCAGTGCCGCCGTCTGGGATGCCATCACCCCGGCCACCCTTGAGTCCCGCTGCCACGCGGCGCTCTTCCGCACCGGCTCCAGCAAGCGCAACGAGGCCGTGCACGCGTCTGCCATTCTCACCATTGACGAAAGTCTTCACGTCGGTGGGCTCCTCGCGGACGCACGCCAGGAGTGGTCTGCGGGGGGCGACAGTGCGAGCAAGGCCCTCATTGGTGTGTCCTTCCGTCAGAGCGGTCAAGGTGGTCTGTACTTGGACGGACGGCACGTGCTCGACCCTGTGTTGGCGCAGCAGCTCTGGGGTGCCCGCCAGCCGACTTTGACGAACGGCTGCGTCGCGGTAGATGAGGCGGGGTGGTGGTATGCTGTGCCGTGTGATGCCGTGAGCTACCGCGCCTACGTCTGTGAGTACGACGCCCCGGATGTCGATCCCAACCCGGAGAGTGACGGCGGCGACGACGGTAGCGGTGAAGGTGGCGAAAGCAGCACGACGACCACCACGCTTCCTCCACAAGAGAAGCTGCCCCTCACGGAGCGTGTCGTATCGCTCGCCGGCGCCGTGCACCTGGTGGTGTCAGCCGGCTCCGTCGGCGTGTACACGGTGGAGGCGCGGCAGAAAGACGGCGAGGTCGTGTCAGCCTCGGCCGCGCAGACCGATGGGCTGCACTTTCTCTTCTCGCCGATTTCACCCTACTACTACACGGATCTGAGGGACGCCACCGCGGTGGGGTATGGGACACAAGGACAGCTGCTTCAGCCTTTTCAAACCACAGGCGTCGGTGCGCTTTTGTTCAACGACACCACCTACGCGGCGTGCGGGTCGTGGAAGGCGCAGGAGCGCGTCTCCGCCGTGCAGAGCGGCCACGTCACTGTGCAGCACACGGCCAACAGCGAGGTTGGTGTGGTCTGTGTGTCTGAAGACGGGCGGCATTACGTGCCCACGAACATCACGTACGAGGTTGTCGATGCGCAGCTGCGCGGCCTCGTGCAGGTGCCATTGCGAGGCAGTAATGTGGATGCGGCCTCTGCCAGCGCCTCGTCGTCATCGTCGTCGTCGTGGCTGCCGCCATTGTTTTACACCCCAGAGGAGTTGGAAGAAGGCAATCGCACTGGCGCCGTCCCCATTCTGACCACGGTATACATTGAGCGCTTCTCCAGCGGCGTTTTGCAGGTTGCGGGTGGTGCCGAGGAGCGGCTCGCACCACTTCTCTCCGCTACAGGCGCCGCCGGTACCACTGCGGACGTCAACCGCACCGTCATTGCCAGCGCCCTGCGTAGCGTGCGTTTCGCCTCTTCCCCGGCGTGCCTGGAAAGCGACTTTTACTTCGTCAACGCCACGGTGGAGGTGCGTGAGGTGAGTGGTGACTACACCATCGTCAGCGGTGGAGAAGGCGGCGAGGCCGCACATGGGACCCGCTCCGTCTACGCGATTGTGTACAGCGTGGCCGATGTCGCGCCCACTCAGTTGGCGATGATGCAGCGCTTGTCTGATCGTTCTCCAGCGGTGCCCGTGGAGTTCTACGTCTGCGTAGCGGTGGAGAAGCAGGCGTCGGCGAGCCTGCCTTGGTTGGACCTCTACGTGCAGGGCAATGGCACCGCCACGCCTGCCGAGACAGACGCGTTGGCGCAAAGCACAGCGCAGGATCGCCTTATCGGTACGAGCTCTCGCACACGTGATGGCGCCCCCACGCTGGTCTACACAGCCGTGCCTGGCCTGAAGGTCATCGTGACCCCGCCTCAGGTCTCCCTCTCTGGTATGTGGGCCCTTCCGCCGCAGCCGAGCGCAGCGCCGCGTGTGGGTCTAATGCGCGTGAAGGCTACGACAAGCCGTCCCGCACACAACGAGCTCTTCGAAGTCGCACACAGCACGAACACCACCGCAGCGACGGAGCCCATTCCGAGCGCGACGGAAGTGCGTGTGAGCCAGTACTCCTCCCCTGTCATCGTACTCGATGGGACTGGCCTGCGTCAAGGTATGAGTATTCTGCTCAGCCGCGACGCCGTGTGGTGCGGGCGCGTGCAGCCATCTGTGCCAGTCGGTCAGCGCGCCTCTGCAGGGTCCGGGGTGCCCTCTGCCTTGGACACGATGCTGGCTATCAGCACCGTGTCTGTCGTCACCGACGACGGTGAAGAGGACGAGGCGAGTCTCAGCTCGCGTACGTTGGCGTTTGTTCAGCTGACGACCAATCACACCGGCATGTGGGGCTTCAACGCGAGCGATGTCGGCCAGCAAACTATGACGTGGCACGTCTGCTACGCCTACAGCCCAATGACGCAGTACATTCAAATCAATCCCCTCCGCATTGTTGTCGAACGGCTCCAGATCACCGCGGTGACGGCCAGCACAACAAGCTCCAAGGCGACGACCTCTGCCTCCGCCACGCCTCATCTCCAGCTGAACGCCGGCTTCAGTGGCTTATTGCACCTCTGGGGACTGGACGTGCGGTACTGGGCGTCGAACACGCTGCAGACCGCGCAGATCGCCCTCGCCGAGGTCTTGCCCTCGAGTCACCTGGATGACGCCACGTATCAGTGCGCGAGCCCCTCGCTCTTCTATCAGCAGACTGGCTTGCACCTGGTGCCGCCCTCGTCCAGCAGTTCGGGCCATATTGGAACAGCAGCATCGTCGCAGGTGGCGGCCTCGCTGGTACTGTCGCCAGGTTTTATCAGCCGAGAGTCGACGGGCCCGATGCGGGTGTGCCTCTCCGTGCCTCAGCCATTCGCTGCGTCGCGGCGCGTCTTCGCGCCGACGGATGCGACTGTCGACGTGCGGCCAGTGGAGCTGATGTACGTTGGCCGCTACGCCGCCTCCGCCTCCGCCACGACGACCATTTCGATCGCTGAAGACGCGGATGAAGTGGTGTTCCCGCTCGCAGGGTACGGCTTGCACGCAGATATGATTCCCTTTTTGTCAGCGCAGCCGTGCCGATCGCAGACGTCGACGTCGTCGCTCGTGGCTGATCTTGTGCAGCGTCAGAGCCTCGTGAACTTGACGACCGTGGCCCCCTACGATGTGCCGCAGAGTTACTGGAACGCCTCTGGTAGCGCCACCACGGAGGACCCTGTGTACCTCCTCATCACGAAGGACGTCCTCACCTCACAGGCCAGGGCAGAGGCACTGTATGGCCCGGCCGCGACGCGCGTGCCGCTCAATCTATGTCTGTACGTGCCAGAGACGGACAGCGAGGTGTACGCGACGCAGTTCCAGTTCATCGTCAAGCCACCGGAGGTGCGCCACATTCGCAACTTGCGCCAGGACGCCGACCTCGTGCATGAGGCGATGCGTGAGCAGAGTTTCCCTCGCGGCAACAGCACTGCCGCCAACGACACCGCCGTCGTCGTCTACGCCGCGTACATGGACCTGCTCGTGGAAGGCTTCGGCCTCGAGACGAGCGCGCCAGAGATGGTGCCGGCAGTGGATTGCGGTAACGCGTCGAGCTTCTTGTGGGCAGCGCCGGTCAAGTTGTCCGCGTTGCCCGCCGCCACAGGGCTCTCATTCGCGGAGTCGGAGCGCTACGTGGACCCACAGACGTCCACCTCATCGTGGTATCTCTCCCTCGCACAGCAGCAAACCACGCGCAGTGGCGCGGAAGACGTGAATGCGTCGGACCTGGTGACGCGCTTTCAGTGGTGTGTGCGGTACACGACGCGGGTGAACACGACGACAGCGACAGGGACGATGGATGGTTTCATCCCCGCTGGCATTCCGTACCAGTTCGTTATTCCCGCTGTCGACGGCTTCCGCTTCGGGAGTGCCATCGCCCAGTACACGCAAGTACCCACGCAAGACCCGGTGCTCGGCGAGTGGCAGCAATACCTCCTGGCAGGCCCGCTGGTGAATGTCACGTACCGCATGGGCAATCCGCTTTACCTGCTCCTTCTTCCCGAGACGAGCGCGTGCAAGGCTGTCAAGAACGGTCACCTCAACGATGGCACGACTGACGACGCGATTCTCCTCGCTGTGAACGGCTCCATGGTGATCGTGCCGCGCTTCTTGGCGGTGGAGGGGTTGTACAAGTTCTGCGCCAGCGCCATCTACCCAAGCCCCGCCTCTGCCGAAGAAGACGTCGAGTATGCGCTGCAGTTCTTCGAGCTCCCTGATATGCGTCTGGAAGTCCGCGACCCTGTCTACGCGCTCTTCTCCGTCAACCGCACCCGACGTCTGACAGTGGAGCAAGGCCAAGAATGGGCTCTGCCGATCCGCGGCTCGCACATCTCCAACCACACCCTTGTCCGACTCGTGCCCACCGCCGCGAGCTGCGCGACACCGATGCCGCTCGGTCAGCCCGACATTCCCATCAAGAATCAGTTCCCATCCTTCCACCCGTTTGGCGATCAGTCGCAGGATATCATTGTGTCCCCTGCGGGGCCCGTGAATCAATCCTTCTACATCACGCTCGAGCAAGAACTGCTGCGCAGCCTCGCGGCGCCGGCAGACTACCGTGTCTGCTTCAAGCCAAACCGCGCTACAAACTGGACGGCGTCGTCCATCATGGTGACGGTCATTCAGCACGTGCGTCGTCGCGTGTACTTTGACTACTTCGCCGCAGATGGCAGTGAGGATGTGGTGGCGATGTCCGCGCTCCCACCGACCAAGCTGGCGTTTCCCGACGTCACAGGCGAGGCAGAGACAGTAAACCTCGTCGGTGCCCTCGATCGACAGGTAACGGTGGCGTTGTGGTGTGCGGCGTCTTCGTCGCCTTTGGCCACAACAGGAAGCGTGGGCACGGGCCAGGTGCCGTGTGGCACGAACCGCCGCGTCATGTTCGTGAAACCGATGGATGATGACAGCGACCCCTGTTTTGTCGATCCGCTCGCCGTGACCACCACCATCGTGCGTGGTCCGTATATCCTCGACGACGGCGTGCTGACGCTGCCGCATAGCGTGAGCGGCCCCACCGTGGACTTCTACCCCAACATGACCCAGCCGTGGATTCTGTGCCTCGAGACAGCGCCGGAGCGCTGGCGTGAACCTGTCGCGCCTCTCTTTCAGCTGCAGTACACCGACGTGCGACTCAGCGGCTTCCGCACCTTGGCAGACAACGCGAGTCACACAACAGCCCTCTTCCCAGAAACGACGCTGACACGCGCCGCCGCTGACGTGGCCCGACGCGAGGCCGCCCTCACCCTTGATCGCACAGAGGCCGAAGGCAATCAGACCCTCGTCCTGCACGCCGAGGACAGCAGCCAGGTCTACTACCTGAACGGGTATGGCGTACAACGTGGGCAGCGTATCCGCTTTGGTCGGCGCTGCACGACGAACCTCACGCAAGACGAGCTCGATGCGCACGAGGGCAACATGACAGAGGCGGTGATGTCCGTGCAAGGCGTCAACAGCACGCTCTGGTTTAGCACGCCGCTGCTGGTCGAGGACGATCTCGGCACCGTTCTGTTCCCTCAGGAGTACCTGCTCAAGGAAGAGAGCGAGGCCCTGCCCATGTGCCTCTCCACCGACCATGGACTGACGTACCGGCAGACGAAGCTGAGCCTGCGCGTTCTGCCCTCTGTCCTCGTACGTGACTTGCCCATGACGGACGAGGACGCGATCCAGACCCTGCTCGCCGACACGCTTTTGGTGCCGCTGGCAAGCTACGGCGAGCTCACCGTGACGGGCATGGCAGCCCACTTGTCCGCACAATTCAACGCCTCGCGTGCGAGCAGAACAGCAAACGGCACCGCAGCGGAGGAGGCAGAGGCTATCAACGCGACGACACATGTCATTTTCCCTGTGGGGACGCAGATTGTGCTGTCCTCGTCGTGTGCATACAATGTGGAGCAGCTCCCTGTCGTCACCGTCACAAAAGGTGCAGATCAGCTTACGCTCACACGCAACCACACACGCACCGCAACCTACCAGCGTCTGCGCCTGTGTGTGCGCCTCCCTCTGGGTGGGCCGTACGTGGAGGAGAAGGCGGAGAAGAACGAAAATGAAGGTCCGTGGTGGGAGGACGATGAGGCGTACATGCAAGACGGCCTTGTCTCTCTCGCTGGGTACGTGGATACGGGCTTGTACCTTCGCGTGCTCGACGTGCGTCTGGAGTCCATCAGCGTGCACCCGTGGCTGCGAAACGCCGCGGTGGTGGAGAGCGGCGTGCAGAATGTTCTCGTGCGTCGGCAAGAGGAGGCCCTCGCCCTTGCCCTGGATATGCGTCGGGGCGAGAGCAAGGCCGCGGCACCGCTCACAACGGCGACGACGGCAGACGATGACGACGATGTGTCGGTGGGCAAAACAACACTGAGTCTGTCTGACCAACGCAAAGAAGAGATGCTTCGCTTTCTCGATGACCCGGACGCGTTGGTTCTCTTCTCGCTCGCTCAGGTCCGTCTTGGCGGCGCGACCTCGTGTGGTGCGACGACGACGACGGCAGCAGCAGCAGCAGCGCAGATCACAACCTACGACCGCATTCGCGCTGCCTTTGCTGACTCCACGCTCCGTGTGAGCAGCAGTGATGGCCTCGATGCACTCCATTTAATTGGCTACTTCCCGAGTCCCGCTGCGACCAACAGCTCACCGGTCGTCTACGAGCCGTGGGCACCTGGTGCGCTGTGTCTCTCCGTAGATGGTGGGCGTCACTTCCTCCAGGTCGGTGTTGGCTACATCACGGCAGACTGGGCGCCTACACTGCGCGTGCACGTGGAAGCTTCTGCCGATCAAGAGATGGACGTGGCCGCGATCACGGCAGAGCAGTTCGCCGACACGCTTCAGCTCTACGAGCAAACCAGTGTGTACGCCGTGATGACAGACACACGCTACGACACCCGGTTTGGCACCCCGACAGGAACAGGCGGCATGGCCACCACGAACACGATCACCAGCTCCGCCGCCCGCAATTACTTGGCACGCATGACTGTAGACAGTTTGTGGGTGGGCTTCGTCAATCACACCGGTTTTGTTGCCCAAGGTGAGCTCTACATGCCCGCCATCCGTCTCGCTGACCTGGTCGTGGACAACAGCACGGCAGCGACGACAGAGACAACAACGGGCTCCATCGCGAGCGCAGAGGCGTGGCTGCGCGCAGAGGCGACTCGCGCAGGTGCCACAGCCCCGCTCGTGTTCAGCGCTGGTGCCCGCTGGGCCACACAGCCCACCGGTCTCGAGCTTCAAGTTGACCCTGTGCATTTGAGTTGCCTAGGCAGCGATGCCTTCCCCGTCACGGAAGCCTTTGTGCGCCGTGTGGACTCGGGTCTCCTGCTCTCTGTGCCGCACAGCTGTGGCTTTGGTCTGCAGGACGGCGTCTCGCTGCGGCTCGTTCGTGCAGATGCGGTCACCGACGACGACGCCCTTCTCTGTGACGAGCCTGAGGTGGAGCGTGCGTACGTGCTCAACGTTCGCGCCATGTGGCCCCGTGCCTGGGCGGCCTTCGCCGAGGTACGCAACAGCTTGGCGGCTGAGGACATGGACACCCGTGCGGTGTACCTTCAGTTCCCCACCGACCTCGCCTACGTTCCAGATGGGGCCTATCGCCTGTGCATCAAGAAGACGCTCGCCTACGAAGTGGCACAGAAGGCACAGCGTGCTGCCGTGTACGTGGCCACACCTGTCCGCGTCATCGTTGACAGCGGTGAGCAGGTACGTCGCGTGGCGGGGAGTGAGGGTGGTCTTCTCGCTGTCTCCCAGGGCAGCAACGCGAGGCTGACGCTGGAGGGCTCTGCGGTGGGTCTTGCCTCGGTGCCCTTGCTCGTCACCTTTGCCTCCGTCACGCCACTCGCACTGGCCGAGTCCGTGTCCTTGTCGCACGGTTGCGCTGATATCCCTCAAATGCGCTCGCCTCTCACCGGCGCGACGACGCTGAATGTTACCACGCTCATGGCGACGGCCCCCGACGCGGCGGTCTTGACGGCACCGTGGCTGCTGGCTTCGGTCGATGGGCAGGTGGAGATTCCCGCGCGCTATCTCCGCACGGCCACCGCACACACCCTGCTCTTTGTGTGCTACAGCACAGACTTTGGTCTGACGTTCCGCGCAGCCGGCGTCGATGTGGGGAAGAGCGACGACCCACTCCTGCTGGCGATCATGCCGCCCGTCGTGACGGGTCTCGCCGTCAACGCCTCGGCCAGCATGGCAGACAACTCAGCCAACCTCTACGGTCCTCGCTTCGGGTTCAATGCCAGCGTCATGACCCCATCCGTCTTGCGTCTTCAGCGTGTGGTGCCCATCAACGAGACGACGGTGCGTGGAGACGCTGATGCCCAGCCCGCGTCTGTGTACGCCCCGACTCGCCCGAGCCTCAACGCGCCGGATGTGTCCGTGATGGCGGGCCTGCCGAGCTACTACTACGCCCCGACGAGCGCCGTCATTGGCAATGGCATGGGTGTGCGTAGCGGCAGGCAGTGGTGGTCCGCTGATGCCCGCAATACGACGCCGCTCACGACAAGCACCGCGATGCAAACGCCGACTTTCGCCGCTGCGGTGGCATTTGTTCGCACATCGGTGATTGGGCAGTCCTGCAGCGGGACACCGGTGGCGAACATCACCAACGCGACCCTGGCCCTCCCTGTTGTGCTGATGCGACTTGACACCGGCAGCGTTTGGACGAGCGCCGATGAGGCCTTCCTCGCTGTGGTAGCGGCCAGGATGAACGGCACAGATGCGATCGACACCATGAACCCTGTCCTCGCCAACACGGCGTGGCGCAATGCCACTCGCGAGCTCGCCGCGCAGGATGCGTCGGGTGTGGTCAGCTTCGAGTCGTTGATGGGTCGTGCGGCGAGTGCGGCGAACGTCACTGGAGAGAGCCTGCTCGTGTGCGTGAGCGTGGACGGGGAGTCCTTCCACAGCGCGAACGGTGCCTTGCCGACTCCCGTGAGGGACGTTCTCGCAAGCGCCTCCACCAGCAGCCCCTCGTCGGAAGAAGCAGACGCATCCTCAGAGGTGGTGTGGAAGCGTTTGGCGGTGGTATCCCCGGTTACCTCGAGTGCGGCGCGGCCGTTCTCGCACTGGTCCTCCACGCCGCTCTGGGTGCGCCCGGATACGTCCATGACAGGCTCGTTGCACATGCGCGATGCAGTGCTCCATATGCAAGTCATTGTGCGACCCAACTTGACAACCCTGACGACCTTTGCCGGCTCTGCGGTGGTTGAGGCGCTCATCACGGGCGACGCGGCAGAGGTGAGTCGACTTGCGCTGGAAGAGTCCGCGGCTACCTTGGCCGCCTTCCAGCTCGCCTTGGCCGATGCCATCGAGACAGACCCAAGCATCTTGAGTGTGGAGCTGACCCCAACAGGTGCGGTGGTGGTGCCCTCGGTGGTGACCCCTACGACGACCACCACGACCACCACGACAGCAGTGCCGCTCGTGAACGAAACAGACGAGGCAGCCGCGAATGAGAGTGCGGTGGAGGCGATGGCGAAGCGCATTGACGCGTTGAGTGACGTGACCCAGGTGGCAGCGCTGGCGGCGGATGCGGAAGGCCTGCCTCTGCCTGTGTACGTTCTCACGATCGGCGTCACATCTGATGCGTTCTGGACGAACAAAACGAACCAAGCCCGCGCTCTCGCAGCGTCGCCTGACCTGCTGTTACGCGTCGCGAGTGTGCTGAGCGGGAACACATCGCAGTACGGCGTGCTCGGCGCGCTCCTCTCGCCCGCCACGAAAGCTTACGCGGCCAGCCTCAACCTGTCTGCCGGTGTGCGTGCGTACTACGTCAGCACCATTTCCACGAACGTCACCATGGGCACAGGCGAAGATCTGCACACTATCAATCAGACCGCCCCGAGTCGCTTCCCGGCCACACCTGCCGCGGAGAAGCAGTGGCGCGACGCCTTCCTGCGCATTCCCTTCGCCGCACTCACGGCTGTTCCTATCCCGGACGCGCCCGACAACGACACGAGCACCAAGGCTGGGTGGTGGACGATTCCGCTGCTTTTGATCTTTCCGATCCTGATCGGACTCGGCACGTACTACATCTACACTCGCCACCTCCGCGTCGTGAACACCCAAGGCACGCCCGCGACAGATACAACAGTGACGGCGTAAACAAAACAAAACAAAAAAGAGTTGTTCTGCTTTTCTTTTTGTTTCGTCGAGCACGAACTGAGTCTGAAGAAGATCATTCCTCTTGTTGATGTGCGTAAAGTCTGATTGGCGTTGTTGATAATTTCTTTGTTGTTGTTGTTTCTTCCTTTCTCTTGTTCTTTTTTTTTTTTTTGAAGGCTCTTTGCGGCTCCATATTTCTTGCTCATGTTCCCCTCTTCTGCCCCCCTTTCACTCTTATTGTCAGTGTCCCTTTGTGGTGAAGGTGCGCTCATGAAGGTGAGAGAACAAAGGTAACAGAAGCAAATATGAATTCGAGCCATGGTCCGCAGCAACAGACTCGCCTGTACCTATAGCACACACTCCATCTGTTTGTTGGCGTACGTGTGTGTGTGTGAGAGAGAGAGCGAGAGCCTCTCGTTTGTTTGTTTGTTTGATTTTTAATCTCTCTGTTCTTTGTTGTCAATGAATTGTGTGTATGACGCAGGATTGCTGTTGTTGTTGCCGTTTGTGTGCATTTTGATGGGCCCATTTAGTTATCGACGTCTTTGAAAGAAAGGAAAAGGGGGGAAAGAGTAAGGCCGAATGACGCAAAGGGAAAATCTCGTTCTTGTATGCAAGTTTTTTTTTGTCCTACAGCATTCCCTCGTTGAATTTGCTATTGTTGTTGTCTTAAAGAGTTTGTGTGTGTGTGTGGCCGTTTCCTCAATGTCTCCCCCCTCCCTCTCTCTCTCTTTCGCCCTCTCTCTAGTGCTTCATTCTTTCTCTCTCTCTCTCTCCATCGTGTTGATGTGTACGTTCACGTTATGAGTGAACGTACTATTTCAAGCCACAGCTTAAACAAAAACAAGACCGCGCAACATACAGGTGTCAGGTGGGAAAGCGGAAAAAAAAACCTCTGGGAGAAGAACACAACGAGGCGAGACAACACACACAAAAAAAAAAAAAACATGAAGTGCGCGAATGTGTATCGTCGTGAATCGCCTCACAGCATCGCAACGAGCACAGTCATCATACCTTTTTTGTTTTTTCTGTGCAACTCGATAGCGCGGAGTAGCTCTGACGGGCTTCTCGCGTCACTCTCTCGGGTTTGGCTAAGCTCGCTTTGATTCTGTCAAAACTTGCATCATCATCCCTCAAACAAACACACACACACACAAATACATGCATCTCTCTCTCTCTCTCTGCTCACACCTCTTCCGTAACGTTTCTGTCTCCTTGCCGATTCTTTTCATGACTGTGTGGGCGTGGTTTCGTGCAATGCCGGGTTCATGACAGAACGAAGCTCAAAAAAAAAAATTCAACACACAAATTGGATCAATTCAACGTCAATACACTCGTGAGTGCGGTTACATTTTCTTCTCCTTCTTTTTATATCGTTGGCACTAACCGTTGTCGATATAGACATATCTTTCCCTTTCGCAAAAGAGATTATTTCGGGTTCTTTCGTTATTATTGATTGGTTGATTTGCTTGTCCACTCTTTCTCGGAGCATCGCACCAACGCCCTATACACGGACCAACAGCAACAGCAAGAACAACAAAACAAAACAAAAAAAAACACGATTAGCGACTGCAGACTTGTCGCGATGAAGCAGGCACGCATTCGTACTGAGTCTATGGTGGAGCGCTTCTCTAGGAAGTCCATTGGTGAAGGCTACGAGCTGTGGGATCGTGACTACCCCCTCGGCGCTCTTCGCTTGTTCATCTTCAAATCAGAGTCGGCGGCGCCATTCCAGGTCGCCTCGTGCTTGGACGCCATTGCAGAGATCTCGCTCCAGATGAACGGCATGGACGACGCGCAAGAACAGTTCGCCCTGGCTGCTGAACGGTACAAGATGCTTCAGCAGCCCATTCTGTCCGAGCTGATGAAGATCAAGGGCACGGAACTAACACAGGGCACGGCCGCCGCGCAGCAGCAGCTCCGCGCGCTGCTGGCGAACTACGATGCGAAGGACGGAGACGTGCGTCAGAAGTCCGCCCTTGCACGCTGCTACGCCTACCTGTCTGAGCTCGTTCTTCGCAGCGCGAGTGAGGAGGAGGAGAGCGCTGTGGCCCCCGAGGCTGTGGAAGCGGCGAGCAAGTCCGTGGACTCGGAGTGGGATCGCGCCCATCGCGGCTACTTTGCACTGGCCGACGCCTACGAGGCGGCGGGTGATCTGGTGAAGGCGGAGGAGGCCTACCAGGGTGCCATTCGCATCTGCCCCCACTTCGTCGAGGCGCTAGAGCGCCTTATTGATGTGACCAAACGCATTCACGCGGAGAGCGAGGATGCCTCGGCGGAGGCCGTGGCGCAGCGTCGGCAAGCGCTGATGGATCTTGTCGACCAAGCTATTGACGCGCACCCCCGCGGTGGTTTTCTGCGCGAGAAGGCCTTCTTGCTGTCAGAGTCCAAGGGTGATGCCGCGGCACTGGCGTACCTCGAAGACGTCATCGAGCACCCTCCTCTAGAGGAGGCGGAGAGCATTGACACGGTCGGCGGCAAAACGCAGGGAATCCTCCACAAGGCCAAGGCTGCCATTCTCGCGGACGGAGACCGCCTCGCGGAAGCCTTGGAGGCAGCTAAAAAAGCAGTAGAGGTGAATCCGAGTGATGAGGAGGCCATCGCTCTAGTATCCGACATTCAAGAAGCTATGCAGTAGTAAGCTCTCCCCCCGCAGGGTCTCTCTCTCTCTCTTTTTTTTACCTTTGCCATCTCGCGACCGTTTTGTGTGTTTTTTTTTCTCCCAACTTGGATGACTATTTCTTTTCATCGTGTGTGTGTTTGTGTCCGTGCAGTTTGCTTTTTCTGTGATTTTTATTCCGTTCTGTTCCGTTTTTGCTTTTCCTCTTTGCACATCCGTTTTTTCGTCGATCTTAGTTTTAGTCACGCACTCTGTCTCAGGAACTTACGCACACGCACACGGCCTGGCCGTTGATCGCCTTGATGTATTCTGTTGGACGTGCCCACTGTCTAGGGTTGTAGCGGTCCTGTTGCGACAAGATCGAATCGGCAGATTGGATGGAAGAAAGAGAAAGTGAAAAGCTGTGGCAAATGAGGAAAAAAAAAGATCAGAAGTGGGTGGGCTTGTCTGCGTTGTTGTTCTCCTTTCGCAGTGAGATCGAGTTCATGTGTAGTCGCCTCATCGTGTCAGCACGAATTGAAATGAAAAGGGAAAAAATCTGTGTGCGGTGGTGCTGCGATGCTTTCTCCACTCTTGTTGGCTCTCCAGATTGTTTGTTCTGTTTTGTTGTCTGCGCGTCAGTGCCCTTCTGTTTCCCCTCTTTTGCAAAAACAGAAGCAAAAGCTAACGATGAAAGAGAAGGAGAGTATGAGAGTAGGTGATGAAAAATAAGAGGAAGAGAAGAAGTGTGAATGCACTGTTCAAGGAATCGGCATGTGATGCTGTTTCCCTTGGTTCCGTTTCCACCTACCTCGCTATTCTGGTCGTACACAAAACGCAAAATGCAATACCTTCAGTAATGCTAAAGAAAAAAAAAACAAGGTACAGTTATCCCTCTTATTCGAACACAGAAATCAGAACCGACATTATCGCGCGGACAATGATATGCCTATTCACGGCAGGGGCCTTTGTGCGTATTGTGCTTGGCGTCATTGTGTTCTGGCTGGTGGTCGGCGTCGCATGCGTGAGAAATTCATTGCTGTTGTTTTCTCCTCTCTTCAGCCCCTTTCCTCACGCATGTGCTTGGTACAGAAAAAGGGGAAGAGAAGAATGTATTGGGGGCGCGCGTGTCAGCTGAAAACTGCACAGGCGCACTGCTTCCTTTTCCCGTTGTGGTACAGTCTCTTGAGCTGTTATCATCGCTTCCCTACAAGCACACGCACTCTCTCTCCCTCTTTCTCTCTCTTTCCCGCTTTTACGGTGTTCACATGTGCACTTCAACGGATAGCGTTCATCGCAAAACAAAAAAAACTCCATTACTCCTCAGCCATTTATTACAGAAAAAGAAAAAAGCTTCCCCCGCATCTGGGTTCAAACCACACGGCCAGTCAAATCGGCCTCAAACAGGACAAAAATCGGCCTCGGTAATTAGAAAAGTCTATATATATATAATCGAGAGCAAAAAGAACAGTCCAGCATCCCTGACTTGTTTTCTTTTGATTTTTTTTTTGCTTTTTCTTTTCTTCTCGTCAGGTTTTTCCTGTCTGTTCCTTTATCTGGCCCTTTTTTATTATTCCATTTTTTTTTTTTTGGAGGTGCAAATCGCTCGTCTTTTTGCTCCACCTTCCACCCACCCACCCCTTCTCTCTTTCTTCGATCTGGTTCCAGCTTTCCTTTGTGTTTTCACACACTATTTTTCTTCGCTGCTTCTTCTTTTTCTTCGTCACACAACTACCACTTTTTTTTTTTTTTGTTCACATATTTCTTTTTGCTATCACAGCAAATCTTGTGTGTGTGTTTATCTCTCCTCTTTGACTTAGTTATCTCCCTCATTTTGCTCATCACTTTCTTATTGTGCATAACCAGGAGAACGAAAACACAACAGTAAAAAAAAAAAAGCTCGTCTCGAAGAATAAAAAGAAATCACGAATCTACGAGGAAAAGAGTATTTCCAAAAGCAGTAAAATCAGTTCAGAACTTGCCCCTTTTTTTTTTTGCTTTATTTTAGCATCGCAAGTCTTTTTAACAGTAAGCACAAAGTGCACGAATCAAATCACACGCGAGGCAAATTACGCAGCAAGGAATACGCGAACCACGCACAGTTGCTTTTTCTTGTGTGTGTGTCCACGCGCACCTTATCTGTTCGTCTTTGTCTTCGCTCTGTCTCTCCTTCCCAGAAGTAAATAACATAAGCCATGTTGAAAAAGCGCCAGAAAAGTGGTGGTGGCGCTGCGCTGTCCAGGCAAACGATGATGAGCAGCTCTGTCAGCTCGCTCGTGACGTCATCGGGGCATCCCACACCAAGCTCACCAATACTGCCCCGTCCCAGACCAAGTGTGGGGGGCAGCAGTGCGGGAAATCGGTCCCCACCCACGAGCATTCCACCAGCGGCGCACCGGCCGAAGCAGACCCCCTACGGGCAGCGGAAAAGGCCTCAGGCACGACACGCACTGGGCGGCTCCACGGCCCATCCACATAAGCACGACACAGCGCGCAAGAACGGAAAGTCACGCACCGGCAAGAACGGCAAATCTGTGTCCACGGGCCCGTTGGTAGAGCAGAAGAAACTGCCCCCAGAGGCGGCGGCAGCGGCGGCTGGTCAACCGCGGTCTGACCCGTCGTCGTCGTCACGCTCGTCTTCGACAAAAGTGACCAGCACGATGAAGCCACCCAAGACCCGTCGTCGGCGCCGCCGACGTGGCGATGGCGGCAAAGTCATCAAGGCTCCCACTCACTCTTCGCCCGCGACGACACACGGACAGAAGGTCACAGACGCAGCCACCGCCACGCCTGCGCCAGCAGACGCACGCGTCGTGGACATCGCGGCGGAACTCTCTCCAGAGTGGCACTCCCCCCTCGTCTCGCCCATCGCCGGTGGTGCGGCGTCGAACGCGGTCCTCGATGGCTCTCTGTCTCCGCCGTGGCGGGACGTGGTGCGCTTTCAATCTCACCCCGTCACCACCCTCATCTCAAGCCGCTACGAAGATGCCGTGCGCACACCGCACATGGCGCGTGCGAGCAAATCGGACAACAGCCCCAGCGCCGCAGCAGCAGGCTCTATCTTGGCGACCACCTCTCTTACTGACTCTGCGCCACGACGTTCGTTGGGCTCACCAGGGTTTATTGATCACCGTTTTCCGTCACGGCCGGACTTCACCTTGGAGGCCTCCGGTGCATTTTGCTCGGCACCACGTGCGGCGGCTGCCCTCGACACTCTGTCAAGCTCAGACTTCCCTTCGCCACAATTTCAGCAGCAGTCGTCGTCCTTCTCGGAGCCCAACGGAGCCAGCCTCGCCGCAGTACCTGTGGCGTTGACACCGGCAACAGCGGCGGTGGTGAGCACTGCGGGTGCCGCGATGGAGCATTTGATTCCTGCCACAGCTGGCATCTCATTCGCAGCGGCCTCGCCCTGCGTGGCGTCGTCGTCCGACGTCATCTCCGGCTCGCCGGCGATGCCAATTCACCTCGCCTCCTTTTCCGCGCTGCAGTCGCCTCTCAGCGGGAAGAACCACGGCGAGCCGTTGCTGCTCAGCGCGGAAGACCGTCAGCTGAG
The DNA here is from genome assembly GCA_030849605.1 of Wallacemonas sp. 195SL. Taxonomy (NCBI): domain Eukaryota; phylum Euglenozoa; class Kinetoplastea; order Trypanosomatida; family Trypanosomatidae; genus Wallacemonas; species Wallacemonas sp. 195SL. The sequence goes on along the minus strand of JASANS010002303.1, from coordinate 4,890 downwards.
TGCCGTTGGTCTGCGCATCGGCGCCCCAGCGTTCCAGCCACACCCCAGTCCGCACACCTCCGCGGATGGCTTCGCGCTTCTCAGCAGTCCCAACGCGGCGACCGCATCGGCCTCCTTCTCTGTTCGTCCCTCGTCGTCGCCATCGCCGGGGAAGCCCGGTCCTGCGCGGAATGTGATCAAGGTGGTGAACACCGCGACTGGTGCCATGCAGCGCCACACGCCCGCCTCCGACTTCCCACGCACGCCGGCCACCACGGCACCGTCAGTGCTCGTGACGGGTGCGAGTGAATCGCCAGAGCTGGACCCTTCCGGGAGCCACAGCCAAACCCTCTCCCACCACCACATCGACCCGTCTCTCAGCACCAGCAGCAGCCACACGGTGGGTGATACGTCGCTGGCCTCACCCCACGAGTTTCCCTCGCTGCCTCGGCCACCGCTCTCCCGCTCGGGAAGCCACCACGTCAGTCCGCTCGTCGCACCGGCTCCGGCACGCGACGTGCGTCACCAGCACATCACCATCGCCCGCTTCGTCTCGGAGGAGAATGAGATTATCTCTCAGCTCTTCGACGTCCCGGATGAGGAAGAGACCAACCAGGCAGACGCCTACAGCCCTGGTGGGCTGCTCGATGACGACGAGGAGGAGGACTTGGTGCAAAGGGGTTGGGAAGTGGCGTCGGTCGCCTCCTCAACTGGGCGCGGCGCGCGGCGGTCGCTCGGCGCGGCGTACTGGCACCTCGACCACGGCAGCGCTGTGTACGACGACGAAGCGATGGACGACGCCATGGCACACCACGCAGCCGCATCCAGCTCGTACAGCACTGCGGTGGGCTTCTGGCCACGCGAGGACTACGACGCGTCGATCGCCGACCCCGATGAGTACGAGGACATTTGGGAGGTCAATAGCAGCGCGTACGAAGACAGCCTCGATGAGGCCCAAGTCCAGTGGATTGAGGAACAAATGCGCGCCAACGAAAACCCTGAAGGGTTCTTCTTGTAGATATCACTCACCCACTCATCTCTGTTGTCGTTGTTTTAATTTTTGTTTTGGTTTTTTGCCTGTGTGTGTATTTGTGTTTCTCCCTCTTTCCATTCACTTCTGTATTGATTGCCTGTCACGGATCGTCACTTATTCGCTGCTGCTCGTGCGCTACCCCTCTGTTTTCCTCTCCTCTCTCCATTGTCTCTCGCACCGACTCGCGCGGCTTCTCTGTATTGTTCCTCTCCTTGTTTCTCTCTTGTTGTTGTTTTTTTGATTTTTTCGCACGTGTGACTGAGCGAAAGTGTTACGCGCCATCGCACTTGCAACCCCCCCCCCCCCCACGCAACAAACCTGGCATTTCAACGATGGCCCGCGTCAGCCCTCCGATCTTGTTCATCGTACGTTCCTAGCACCGTCAGCGTTTGCGTCTCTTAGCGGCGTGTGTATGTTTTCTTTTTTCTTTTCTTTCGTTGGATTTTGTTTTTGTTCTTTTTTCTTTTGTTTCTTTAGCAGTGTTTTTTCCGGCCATCAACTGGTTCCGTTGTTTTCTTTGTACAATTCTACTACAGTGTTGATTGTCTGGCATCCGTCCTCTCCCACATTGTTCACGGCCTCGTGAAACATCACGCTTGAAGACGTGATGGTGGTGCTCCAGCTGCATCAACGCAGCAAGTGAGAAAGAGAGAGAAGAAAAGGCGAAAAGCACACCACGAGTGTGCGTCGGCCACGGCGGCATCACACCACGGTTGAAACGTTCAATCACATGCCATCACTGCTCGCCAACATCTCACTCTCTCCGGTTACATCACCTCCCACTCATTATTCTCTCTCTCTCTTGTCTCCCCGGGCCCCTGGCAATAAAATATAGAAACCTCTTTCTCTCTGTGCTCTGTCTCCCTCTTCAAGAGCACACACACACGCACACGCATACACACGTATACACAAAGCAAAAAGAGATAGAATGGAATTGGAGCGTTCGCCATCGCGCAGCTCCTTGACAGAATCAGACAGGAGTTTGGAAGATGACGACATTGAAGTTCTGTCTGATGACGAGTTGACTGCGAGAATCAAGGAGCGGCACGCTGTCGAGGTGGGAAAGGAAGGCGCTGTCTGGTCTGTCAGCACCGCCAAGCACGGCAACGGCGTGATGAGTTTGCTGGACACGTCGAACCTGGGGACCTACTGGCAGTCCGATGGTGCCCTGCCCCACGTCGTGACTGTGGACCTCCCCACGCTGACGGCTGTCGAGTGCGTGTGCGTGTACCTGGATCACTCGCAGGACGAGAGCTACACGCCACATAGCTTCAAGGTGAAGGCCGGCACCCATGACGGTGACGTTATCGAGGTCGCGACGGTTCAGGTCGAGAAGCCAGTGGGGTGGGTGGTGGTGTCGATTGGACAGGAGTTCGCCGTCACGTACCCTGAACGCGGTGTCGCGCGCGCGCCGGAAGACATCGCTGCGCAACTACTTCGCGACACCGTGGCACTAGAGTCCGCCGCGGCCGACGAGCGAATTTGGTGCACCAAGCTCGAAGTCATCTTCACCGCCAACCACGACAACGGACGCGACTGCCACGTTCGCGGTATTCAGATCCTCGGCGCCTCCGTTGTCTCCGCTTTCACAGACACCGCATTCACACAGCAGTTGGTGTTGCGATGATGTGGCGGATGGTTCTTTCAATCGCCTCTTCCTTTTGTCTGTTTGTTTGTTTTATTGCCCTACACGCTCACCTAGATCACGACAAAGCACGCACACACAAGAAAGAAAGAAGAACACGAACGTGCGCGGCTATGCGGCCACACGTTCACGTCCCCCTGCCCCTGCACTTCCAAAAAAAAAAATAAGAAAACTCTTTTCCTCCCCTCCACTTACGCGTACGCACTTCACTCTCTCTCCTCGCTGGTCCCCCCTCTCGCTTTCTCGCGCTCTTTATGCCCGGTGGGCCCCCTTCGCGCTGCGCCAGGCGGCCGCTGCCGGGCTCGCACCGAGGCCCCGGGCGACCACGTGGGGCCAACCCACGCCCCCACCCCCAGCGCCGAACAACGCAAACAGCGCCACTGCCCCACCCAACAGAAGCCAAGACGAGAGGACCCCGCCCCGCCGCCGGCGCGCCCCGCGCCGCATTGGGAAGGCACACACACAACCAGACCGACCCCAAGCCCCACCACCATTGGAACCCTGGAAGCCCTTCAATTTCGTTGTGCCCCCATCTGCAACAACGAGAACAATTGCTTGCTGAGCCCCGAAAAGGGCAGCCCCGCCAACAACGCGCCGTGTGGCAACGGCACTTCGCTTACTCGAACAGCCGTGCGAGCCTCCTCCGATATCTGCGGACAAACTGCACTCGGGGGCGCCACGGGTGGACGCGGGAGTTGGCGTAGCGTCCGAAAACAGAAGCAATCCCGCGCCGCGCCGCCACCACAGCACAACCTGGGCCGCTGCGCGAGACCAACCAGCGCCCCCTCCCCAGAAAGAAATGCACAGAAAAAAGAGTCAGAAGAGCATCCAGAACGTGCACCACATGCGCAGGACGCACGCCGCGCCCCCACCTGGCGCCCCACAACGCATGACGACCCGTCAGTAAGGTAGGGCTGGCCGCAACTGTTGCGACCCTTCGCCCGGCAGATGGGGGCCACGCAGCTTTCTGGGGTCGGGTGTGTTGTGCCACTGCGTTCTCTATGCCGTGTCCGGCTCGGCCCGCGGGGGCCCAAACAGGCAGGCACGGGTCGCATTCGGCGCACTGGGCTGTGTGCGGCTGCCTCCCCTGGCCCCGCCCCCTGGGGCCACCGACGCAAGCGCCCACCCGCCCGGCGCCCCTGGGCAGGCCGCTGGGCCCGCCAACGGCAACACAGCGGACCCCGGCGCCGCGGGGGTGGGCCCCGCCGCGCCCCGCCCCCCGCTGGCCGCTGCGCGGAAACGCCGCGCTCGGCGATCGGTGTTGGCCCCCGCCGGCTGCTCCGCTGAGGTCCCGCGCTTGGTGTTGGCCCCCGCCCCCCGCTGGCTGTTCCGTGGAGGCCCCGCGCTTGGTGAGCGGTGTTGGCCCCCGCTTCCCACTGGCTGCTCGACGGGGGCCTCACGTTTGGTGATTGGTGTTGGCCCCGCCCCTCGCTGGCTGTTCCGCGGAAGCCCCGCGCTTGGTGTTCAGTGTTGGCCCCGCCCCTCGCTGGCTGTTGCGCTGAGGTCCCGCGCTTGGTGTTGGCCCCCGCCCCCCGCTGGCTGTTGCGCTGAGGTCCCGCGTTTGGTGTTGGCCTCTGCTTGCTGTTCCGTGGAGGCCCCGCGCTTGGTGATCGGTGTTGGCCCCCGCCCCCCGCTAGCTGTTGCGCTGAGGTCCCGCGTTTGGTGTTGGCCTCTGCTTGCTGTTCCGCGGAGGCCCCGTGCTTGGTAATTGGTGTTGGGCTCTGCCCCCTGCTCCGCGGAAGCCCCGCACTTGCTGTTCGGTGTTGGCCCCCGCCCCCGCTGGCTGCTCCGCGGAGGCCCCACGCCTGCCGGTCGGTGTTGGCCCCCGCCCCCGCTGGCTGTTCGACGGGGGCCTCACGTTTGGTGTTCTGTGTTGGCCCCCGCCCCTCGCTGGCTGCTCCGCAGAGGCCCCGTGCTGGGTAATTGGTGTTGGGCTCTGCCCCCTGCTCCGCGGAAGCCCCGCACTTGCTGTTCGGTGTTGGCCTCTGCTGGCTGTTGCGCGGAGGCCCTGCCCGTTCCATGTTGGGCGCTCCGTGTCCGTCGCTGCTGGCTGCTGGTGGCTTGGTTGCGCGCGGGCCTGGCTTGGCGGGTGGGGGAGGGGGGCGGGGGGTTGGTTGCGGGGCGGGGGTAAACTGATGATGGGGGCAACGAGAGCAGTCCGGAGTATACAGGGCATAGTGTGTTGCGGCGCGTCATGGGGAGCTGTGACTTGGATATGGGCCTTGGTGTTGCC
>JASANS010002302.1:0-51111 GCA_030849605.1 Wallacemonas sp. 195SL | reverse complement strand
CGCGTCACCCAGCCAGCGCACCGCGTGGCGCGGTCCTCGGCCAGAGGCCATCGCCGCCGCGACAGGCCCCGGTGCATCCAGTGCCTCCAGCGATGTCGCCTCCTTTTCTTCGTCTTCTTCTCCCGTCGTGGTCGTGGGATCGGCTGTGCGGGTGAGGGGCTGCGGGTACAGATGGTCAGCAACCAAGGTGATCGCCACCACAAAGGTAGGAAATGTCATGTAGGAGCGCACTGTGGGCAGCGCGACGACGGCGTGCGCCGCGGTGCCGCCCGGGCTGGGAGGCACGACCACGGCGGTCGGAGAAGGACGCCCACTGACGGATGCGACTGGACTCGCGCCACTGCTCCCCGCCTCTGCACGACCGTGGGAGCCAATCGGCGAGCTCGCGAGCACCGTGGCGAGGTCGGGCGAGGAGCCAGCCGCACTGAGGAGAGAGGGCGGGCTGCCGGCCGGTGAAAGCCGCGGCTCTACCCTATCGATGGGCTGTGTTGCCCCTGCATCCAAGTCCAAGTGAGACAGTACGGCGAGGTGAAATATGTGTGTGGCGGTCTCCATGTCAAGCAGGCGAACAGGTGCGGTGGTGTCATCACGCTCATCGACGTCCTCCCTGGTGCCCTTTTTGCCTCCATCCTCGTCTGCCGTGCCGTTTCCGGAGCTGATTTTGGTGGTGGTTGCGACGATGGGCTGCAGTCGCATGAGCTGGAGATCGGCACAAAAGAGACGCCAGCCAGGCAGGTCCATCACGGGCAGTGCCAGCTCCGCGTTGAGCGTGGCCCGGGTCGCGAAGAAGCTGAGGAGGTCATCGAGCCCCATCTGCAGAGCGATCATCAGCGAGGCCTGGTCACGACTGCGAATAGCTTCAAGCACGCTTGCCGGGGTGTTCGCGGTGGGACTGGCAGCGCTACCGCCCACAGCGGTCTCTCGCCGCGTGCGAGAGGGCTGCATGAAGAAGGAGGCGCGGGTCGCACGGCGTGGTGCAGCGGTGGCGTCCGACGTGGTGGTGGTCTTCTCTGCAGGAGCACCTTCCGCGTGAAGTGACGCGCTCGCAGGGCTTCCAGCCGGGCTCGCACTGCCGGAGGAATAACCGGCGACACCACTACCACCACCACTCGTCCTGCTGAACCCGGCGTGGGCTGTGCTCGTCCGACTCGTGCCCATCGGCGTGGCGTAGTGAAGATAGCCTTCCTGCGCCTCGAGTGTGGGGGCCTGCATGAGCTCAGCGAAGTCCAGTTGACCCTGCGCGAGTGCCTTTTGAATCCCTCCGAGACGCCGCGTAAAGATGCGATCTAGGTACTCGTACCCCAGCGGAAACTCCCACTGCCCTTCCCGCTCCAGGCCCACTCGCAGTGCGGTTGGCGACGTGCGCGGACCGGTGAAGACACCGCGGCTGAGCCCCGAGTACGTCATGACCGGCACGAGGCACGACAAGGTCACGTGCCAGCGATGCACTTGCAGCGACCGGTTGAGCGCCATGCCGAGCTCACCAAGCAGCTCCGCGAGGTCAGGCGAGTCGAAGGCCTCGCTCGGCCAGAAGTTGCCTCTCAGCAGAAAGGGATGCGCACTGTTGCCGAACACAGGCATACACCGCTCCTTGAAGAGCTGCCACGGGCTCTTGTCCGCATCGTCGAGACTGGCGAGAAGCTCCTGCTCGACGCTAGACAGCGGCGCCGCGGCGGATGTGGAGGGGCGGGAAGCCCCAGCCCCACCAGCCAACGACGCTGACACAGCACCGGACACGTTCATGCGCGCGCACTCCTCCTGCAGCCACTGCCCGCCGCTGAGAAGATAGAGAATGCCCGCACGCTCCATCGCGGCACTCTGCTTGCACTTGTGATTAAAGGGATGTGAGAAGCGCGTGTAGAGCAGGGCAAGGAAGGTCACGCTGGCCGCACGCTCACCCATGGCCAAGGCATGTGGATCAATCACCTCCGTCAGCTCAAGCCGACCTGCTGCCGGAGGCTCCGAAAGCCCCAAGGACGTGTACAGCACATTGCGCAGCTTCACGCGTGCGGTCTCGACGGACTCGGATGACGGCGCCTCCTGGCCCATCACCAGCTCCGTCGCGAACTGAAGAAGCAAGGTCATGCGATCACTCAGCCGCATGTTGAGCAAATCACCGAAGCACTCCGAGTAGACCGGGAACGGCGCCTCGAGCTGAACTTGACGCTTTTCGAGCAGCTGCACCCGTCGCTCACTGAAGTTCGGCGCAAAGAAGTCAACACCATCGCCACCTTCAGCCCCGCCCGGGCTTGTCATTGCCTTGGCCATACGCTGCCGCACACCACGCTGGTAGGCACGGGCACCGTCTTCATCCCCACTCGTGCCCCCGCCCCCGCTGCTGGTGTTGGCGCCGTTGCTGTGGAGGTATCGAGGGAGGGCCAAATAATACAACAGGCGACTCAGCAGAACACCATTGCGAAGCTCCTCAGAAAAGGTAGTCACGCGGAGAGACAAGGCGCCACCCTTGATGTCGTCGAGGCTCTCGAGATCGTCGAGACAGCTGTTCACCCAGTCCTGCAGGATCACAAGCGCGTCCGGCAGGTTCTGCGTGGTAGACAGCACGACGGGCGCGAGACGGCCGAACAAGCGGCGCTCTTCGCGCTCTTCTGCCCTTTGGGTCGCGAAGGCGGCCTCGCCTTCGTCCTCTGCCTCGTCAGCCGTGCCGCCACCCTCTTTCTGTTTGTTGCCATCTCCGCCGCCACCGCGACCCATGTCACTCGCGTCGGCAGCTGCTTTGAGTAGCTTGCCGCTGTCCTTGCTTGTGTTCCCGCTTGAGGTGGGGCCCGGCTGATCTCCTCGCCCGTCGCTCTTCATGCCGAGGAGAATGCGCGCGTCATCGGCGGTCTCGGAGAGTTGCGTGGAGGCGCCGCACAGCTCCCCCATCAGCCGCAACACGGTCTTCTGCCAGGGCCGGTTGCGGTGGGCGCGGAGACGAGATTTGAGCTGAGCAATACGACGACTGCGGTCATTCAGTAGCAGCTGCTTCTCCTGCACCACATTGCAATAATGCAGCTTCTCATCCAGCGCTTCGAGCAACTTCGTCTCCAAGGTGCGGTTGCGATCGGTGAGTGCGAACTTTTCTTGCTCAAGTTTGGCGATGCGGCCGTTTTGAATGCTGATCTCGCTCTGCAGGTGCCCGCAGACCTCTTCCATCTCGCGCAGTTTGCTGAGCATGGTGTCGAATGTGGTCGTGGTGGAGGCCTGGAAGGCGTGAACGGTGAAATCGGAGGCGCTGTTCGTGTCCCCCACAGCCCGACGGCATGGGTCCGTGGCGTCGTCTCTGCCCACATCGGAGCCAAAGGTTGGCGTGTCGCGCATGGCGGATGCGGCCGTGTACGCGTCGTCTTCACCACCCTCATCGGCAGTGCTTGTGCCTTCACTGCGCACGTCGGCTGTCGCCGAGCCACGTGCAGTTTCTGTGCGTTGAACGGTGACAGCGGAGCCACCCGCGGAGAATGGAAAACCAGATTTCCCGAACTGCTGCTCCTGTCGCTGTTGTTGCTGTTGTTGTTGGTTCTGTCGCGCGTCGACGGAGAGCACGGGTGGCAGCGTGAAATTTGACTTCACAGGAAACGGATCCGCTGGCGACCGCTTGCCCGACTTGTGATGCTCCGCACTCTCTGCCAACTTGGTCGCGAGAAACTTCGCTCGATTGTATGCCGTGCCGCCACCCGCCCGCCCGCTCCGAGCTCCTGCTGCCGCAGTGCTCTTGCCGTCTTCCACTGTCCCCAGAAGAGGAAAGCGCTCGACCTGCGCGACGACGCCAGAAGACTGGAGGAACGTGCGGTACTCCTCATTAATCGCGCGCATGTAGGTCTGCTGCGCGGACTCACGCGCGGAGAGACGCCACGCGTCGAAGAGCTGCTTCACCTGCGTGCGACGACGAAGACCCGTCATGGCAGCCTCTATCGCCGCGCGCTGACGACGCAGACGGCGCTCCGCGAGAACGGTGGCGCGCCAGCTGCGAAGAGCCCACGCCTTCATCGCCGTTTCCATGTACGCGACGTCATCGGTGGCTTGCTGCAGGGCAGCGCGTGCGGTCAGGTCCACGCGCGCGCGAAGAGGGAGCTCAAGCAGGTGATGCACCTGTTCACTGAGGCTCCCGACTTGATGAGGAAGGGAGTAGGTGTAAAGCGCGTAGTTGTCATAGACGTGGGGAAGAATGTAGTGCTGATAAAGCGTCATGGCGAAACCCATGTTGGGAATCACACTCTGCGCCTGCTGCAGTATTTTCCAGAGAAGCACCACACTCGTGCTCGTCTCGAGTGACAAGACCGAGCCGAGAATGCGCTCAGGCGGGAGAGAAATACACGAAGGGAGGAGGTGCGTTTCGGTGTCCTTGGCGGCTTGCTGACCGAGTTGCGTCTCGCTCTCAATGAGAGCATCCACGTAGGCCTTCTCGTCCGCCGCGGCATCCCGCTGCAGGGCTTCGCTCACCTCCTCTTCACGAGAGACATGCGCCACATCTGTCCGTGTCCCAGTGCGAGATGCGTCGGCACTACTCGCGTTCTGCAGCAGAAGCACCTCCTTGTTGGTCTGCAGCGATGTCAAGAGAGTCACAGTGCGCTGGTGCAGCAAGGCCCGCAGACCTCGGAAGAGAGAGGCCATAAAGGTTAGCGGCACGGTGATGCCGCGTGCTGTCGCCCCTACTGAAGAGAGACCATTCGTTTCGCTCATCATGTCCTTCGCACCACCGCCGCCCGCTCCGCTCGTGTCGTGACGGACGCCTGTGGAGGCCAGCCCTGCCGTGCCGGTGCCGTAGGGCTTCAGATTTGGGTTGACGCTGATCTCACGGCCCTTCATTTGACTGTGGGACAGCTCCTGAATCCAGTAGTCCTCCTCCTCAATCAAAAGACCGTGCACAGCCTCGGAGAGGGCTCTATCCAGGTACTGATCCACAGCACGGCGACGTCCTACGCCGAGCCGGGCTTGCTGGCGTTGCTGCCACATCTCAAAAAGACGCTCCCGGGGATCGAGTGCGGTGTTCATCACCTCGGTCCGCTCATCTGGCGAGAGTGAGAGCTGACCCCCGTGGGAGCCCATGTGAACTGCCCCAGCGGCTTTTCCGAGAACAGGCGGGGGCAACGGGTGGCTCGCAGGGATGCGTCGATGCGATGCACTTGCGGTACTCGCGGCAGAGGAGGCCATGCCTGTTTGACCAGCCCATGACGACGTGGCGGAGGCGGAGGCGGCGGTGCGAGCATGCGTGTCTCCGAGTGGGCTGGGCGCGGCTTCTCTGGCCAAGGCAGATGTTGGCACCTTCTGCGTTTGCGACAGAGGCGCCGTTATTGCTTTGCGGTTGCTGAGGAGAGCCATGACACGCGTAGCAGCTTCCTGATCAATCGCCACACGCTGTTCTGGGTTTTGAAGTGGCAGGAGAGATGACTCGACGTCCATCGTGTTCTTCTTCGAAGCACCACGCTTTTCTCGTTGTGGCTGCTGCTGTTGCTGTCGAGGGCTCGAGGACACGTTGTTGTTATTGTTGTTGTTGCTGTGAGTGACTGTTGATGAAGGCATATTCACATCTGGCGTGGCGAGCATGCTGCGTGGACCAAGGTGCCCTTGTGCGTTGGTGGTAGAGGACAACGAAGGCATCGCCCCTGCCACAGTTGCACCGTGTGGCGATTGTCTCGGCAGACCAAATGACACACCGGAGGTGTTGCGTGACGTGGCTGCGCCGCTCGAATCCACAGCGGTGTACGTCTTGGAGAAGCGAAAGCTGTAGTCATCGAAGACGCCACCACCCTGATTCGATGATGGTATTCTCCCTTGTGCCGGCGTGTGCCCTTGGCGCGCCGACGAGCTGGGCAGCGGCGGCGGCGTGGACTTGCGTGCTGTGCCAGAGGGTTGCATATCCATGCACCACTAAGATATATAAAATTGTTTCGTTTCCTTCTTTTTCCTTTCAAAATATACCTCGCGTCTGAGTAGATAGAGAGAATGTGCGTGAGACAGAGTGAGAGAGAGGAAGGGAGGGAGGGAGAATGAGGAAAGGAGCCGAACAGACAAAACATGCGCGTCACTTCGTTTGGGATAAAGACACATGGTGGAAAGAGATCGTGCATGAGCTCGGAACAAAACACAATAACAATATCAGCAGCGATGCCGCAGGAGATGAGAAAACCGGTGTTACGGGCAGTTTATTTCATATTTCTTTTCTCTCTTTTTTTTTCTTTTTTTTTTAATGTTCACAATGCAATGAAGCATGCCATCTATACACAATCACAAAAAGCACAAAGAAATCTCTCCCCCCCCTCTGTGCACGAGCAAATCACATGCGCACATAGCGCGTGACGGGGAAGAAGCCAAAAAGTCGCTGTGCGATGATGTAGAGGACGACGAGCACAAAGACAAGGGCCGACACACGCAGCACCACGTCCTCTTTGGACTTAACCACGAGAAGTTGCCGCAGCACCTCTTGTGCAACTTCCACTGTCGTTGAAACGTCGTGCAGCGTACGCTGAAGCAGATCGACGGACTCGGAGCTGCCCGCCAGCCCCTGCACCACCGCATCCACTTTCTGGAGCTCCAGTGAGAGGAGAGAACGTGTGTGAAGAAGCGAGCGCATGGCTGCCGCGGCATCAGCGGCGCTGCCACCAATATCCCCTTCTTTTCCGTGTTTTTCAAGCGCCAAGGCGGCGCGTGGGAGGAGCCGCTGTAACTCGCGATACTGCTGTTCAATGTGGTTGAGAACACGGCGTCGCGTAGACGAGGAGGCGCCCAGCTCGGGATTGGCCGCGCTGCTGTGGTGGAGTCTGACGAGACGATCGAGCGCGCGTACAAGAGTTTGACCTTGCGTGACGGCAAATGCGAGCGCACCGTGGGCGGCGGTCAGCTCGCCATCGGCCACGTCCGCGCGTGCACGTTGGTAGTTGGACTCCCACGCGCCTTGGTACCGGCTGTACGCACGGGTGAGCTCGTCGAGGACTTCCGCAGTGCGCTCCTCTGTGCGCTTGAGAGCCTCTGTGCTGCCTATGCTCGTATCTGAAGAAACATCACGCGAACGTGGTGGTTGGGTTGAATACGAATTTGTCAGTGCTGTTGTCATTTTTATATGGGTTTCAATTTTTTTTTTTTGCGATGGGTTGCTTCGTGCGCGTACGTGAATACACACCTTCCTGAGAAGTACGTAGTTCAAGTGGGAAGAGAAATGAAAAGCGAAGTGATGGAGTGTCGATATGAACACATTGAGTAGTGAGCTGTGAACAGTGAATCAGGCGTGACGCAAAGAGAGTCAACACCAGCCCTATTCCATTCACGTTTGTCGAACACACACACACACACACACACACACGCAAGTTTCAGTGAGCTCGACAGTGCGTCTCCACGAGAACATCGCAAAGAGAGGCGTCTGGAGGAAATGCCAACGTGATTATGGTTCTATCACAAGAAAGAGATACATACCCTCTTCATCTGTTTGTCGCATTTTTTTTGTGTGTGTTTGATTTGGTAGCATGCGTGGTGCCATCAAGAGCATCAACAGACTAACATCAAAAGAAAAAAAAAGTAGAAATTCTTGTATGATGATTGGGTGCACACCGCACTCCTTCTATGGATGTCGTGATTGCGATGTGGTGCGCAATGACGACTTTGAGACAGACAGACAGGAAAAGAAAAAAAAAAGCACAAGTCACTTTTCTATGAAGACTAAACAAAGGCAACAATGCCTAGGCGTATCGTTTTGCACGCTGACCCAACGTCGCGAAAAGAGAGAGAGATATGTGAACACAGCTCCCGCCCTCTCCTCGTAGCTTGTCGGCTACACCGTTCCTGTCACGCAAAGGAAGAGCCGGAGAGAATCTGAATCAGGTGGCTCACTTCATCCGAGACTCGCACGCGTTCGCGGCTCCCTTGAAGGCTTCGTTCCTCGCGTGTGATGTCGTTGAGTGCCGAGACGGAGCACTCCGAGTAGTCGTTCTCGTGCGACGCTAACGCACTTCTCTTGGAGAGTCTCGGCACAGGCAGAGGTGAGGCGCAGCGGCGATCAGCTGCGTCAACGCCTGACGAGGGCAACACACCACGTGCCTTGTCCGCTCTTGTGACGTTGCCGTGTCGGGTATGGGCAGGTCTGGTCACTGTGCTCAGATTGGCGCTGGCACGGCTGTGGAAGCTGTTGACACTGACACTCCCCTCGCTCGCCGTGAAAACACTAAGAAGATACTCCATTGCCTCCGAGTCCGCGACACTGCCATCGCACGACGCGCAGACTTCGCGCCTCGACACAGCCCGCGGCGATGAGGCCGACGAGGAGGAGAGTGAGCAGAGCTCTGCCGATTCGTCTGCAAGGACTGGCGACACGTCTGGAAACACGCAGGGTGAGCCCTCCGAGAGGCGGCTAGCCTGCTCGTGGGTCTTGGTGGGCTTTGTGGGCGTTACAAACGATAGCGCCGCTGCGACGCATTGAGGAGATGAACACGGCTGCAGCGTCTCTTCGTGCCGCGAGAGCGTGTGCGTCGGCTCAGGTATGTGGGGCGTGCCACGGACTGAGCACCCTTGAAGGGGAGAGATCGATCCCACTGGCAGCTCACCGTGTCGCGTGCTGCGGCTGCTCTTGTTGCTGTTGTGCGATTTCACGTCCACGACCGGCTTCGTGGGGGGCGTGGTGTCGGGTACGTGCGCGCGCTGGATAGCGTGGTCGATGGACTTCTGCACGTGCCGGGCTGTGATGCGGCGCACGCGGTGTGCCATGCGCCGACCAAGCTCGTCCTCCAGCTGATCTGTGTGCTGGGTCATGCACTCGCGCACCATGCGTGCCACCAGCGCCTCAAGAGCAGCGCTTCTGGGTGATGAGCTGCTCTGCGGCGTGGCCGCCGCTGCGACTTGTGCACGAAGAGATCGAATTTCGTTCTGCTGCTCGACAGCCTGATGCGCCAGCTGGGCGAGAATGTGCTCGTAACGGCAAGCCATGCGCTCCACATCTCCAGTGTTGTCGCTGCTACTGCCGCCAAGCGAGCCGGTCGACGTGGTGTCAGCGATGGAGGTGGTGGTCATACGTGTGGTTCTCTTACAGCCTTTGTCTCTCTTGTAACTGTAAAGAAGAATTGTGTAACTCCTTGTCTATGCTTTGCTCACCGTGCCAGTGTATTGCTTGGCGGTACTTATATATGAATTTGGGGGACGAAATGATAAACACTAAAGGGCGGAGCGAGTCGTTCAGAGAGAGAGAGGGAGAGAGAAATGAGAATAAATGTTGGGCCGTGTCACAAGCTCTGGCAGGCATTCCAGCCACGAAGAGAAACATCGAAGTAAAAATGCACACGTCTATTGTGCTGATGAGAAGAGTAACTCGAAACGTACTGCCAAACGCGCTTGAAATGTCACTTACTTACTTGACAGAGCAAATGCACGACGACACCGCCCAGAGCGCATTAAATGACGAGTGACGAGAGAAGAGATCTGCATTGTTTTCCCCTCCTTTGTTGACACTCTTCACACACAGGCACACAGTGTCTTCTTTGGTGATAAGTTCTGTGACGGCATATCTGATTCACTGCTTATTGATCGTCAACAATTTTTTTTGTTTGCGTCACGATCAGCACACAGACTCACATACAGGTGAACAAAACAAAATAGTTCAAACAATTTTTTTTTGGTGAATTTTGTTGTTGGTGCGCTCGGCGAAATTGATTTCTTTCGCCGTTGTGTCGCAGTCGACGCCATCACAGCTGATCCGCATCGATGTCATCCTTGACGGATGCACTCCGCTTCGACGTGTCCGCCGCGAACCAGCGACGTGCCTCGGCGTCTGTCTGTGCAAGCAGTCCAGCCGCCGTGTCCTCCACTGCCATGCCGGGCACGAGGCACACTCGGAATCCCCCCTGTGACCACTCCATCGCGTTACTCAAGAAGAACTCCATGCTCTGCATGGACCGGGCATCGTCTTGCGTCGGCGGGCCCACACAATCTTTCGTGCGCTTACGGCACTTCGCCACCATGTTCGTCATGAGCCACGCTTTGGAGTACATGGCTGGCGCGGTGCTCAAGACTGCTGTTCTCGATGGCACACAGACCACCTCCAAGTCACCTGCTTGCTGCCGCTTGTTGCGCCGGCGGCCATCGGAAACTCCGTACAAAACAGACATCGCGTCGAGCTTGCTTACGACGTTTGCGGTCACGTCCTCGAGCGATCTTGTCAAGTTCGGCCCTGCATACCACAAGAAACGCTGTGCCAGGTTCATTCGAAGCGCCTCATCGGACGAGAAGAGCATCTGCGCGTACTTGACAAGTGGCGTGCCTTGACCAGGCGAGCCGTGGTCGGCTTGGTCAGTCGCGTGCGTCGCCGCCTCCGTACCGGCCGCAGCCGCGGACACGACTGAGAAAGCAGCGGCTGTGCGCCGTGGCGCAGCGCTGGTTGTCTGCACGTGAGATGGCTTCACTGGTGCAGGACGTGCGCGACTGTTCTTCTGCTGCTCCGCCTTCAGCACGCGGACCCATTCGTAGATACAGATCCCTTCAGCGAGACGATTCGGCTTCAAGAGCCGCGCCTGAACCTTCTCCATCTGCGCTTGACGAGCTTGGGCCTGCGCAGCTTCCTCCTGGTCCTTGCTGTTCTTCAGTGCGGGCTGCGTGAGAAGTCGTGTCTGCGCCTCCCCCGTCAGCACCTGCCATGGGCTGCAGTAGGTGTTGTAGAATGGAAGAGGATCTGACGTGAAGTTCGCCATGTAGCCGTGGTGCTTACGATCGATGATCAGGTCACAGAGTGTGGTGGTTTCTGTCTTGTGCGCGGACGTGGCTTTGGGCAGCGGCGCGGCGTCCGAGTTGTCTGAGCGTGCTGAGGGAGGGCCTCCACCACGCATGTACGCCGGCACAGGCAGAGCCACCGCATAGAGAGGCGCGTTGTGGCAATGTGCGCGTTGGTCGGCGCCGTAGAGAGACGTGGGGAGACCAGCGCGAACAGCCGCCTGCGTTGGTGGCGTCGTCGTGCCATTTGTGCGGTGTGCTTCTGTGGTGATACCACTGGTGTTGGCAATTCCCCGCGATGCTCTGTCAAGAAAGCGCTGCAGAGAGGTAGCCAAAGCACGCTCACGCACCACAGGCACGTCATCGAACGGAGAGGCGACGTACCGCAATCTGAAGACATGCGCGCTGCGATCGGGAGAATCACGGAAGTTGCCGAGTGGAATGACCACAGGAGGCACCGTCGGCTCCGCTTCGTCGCTGCGATCACCTGGCGTCGGTGCGCCTCGCACGGCACCCGCCGCCTCTTCCACGTCTTCGCCGCCGAGGACTTGCACGCCGACTTCGACCAGATGATTCACGTACGCGCTCCACATCGTCCAGGGAGTCGCCTGTGGCATGGGCGGGCACGCATCGGAGATTGGCGCGAGCGGAGAAGAGGACGCACCACGGAGTGCGTACCACGCCTCCAAGTGCGGCGGCACAGTGGGCGCGCTGCCCGCCAAGACCGACGCATACGCCGGCACGCGCAAGCCCCAGTTCAGCTCGTGCAGAATGATAAAGCTCGTCTGCACGCTCGCCACAGCCTCGAGCCACAACGCAGCGGGCTTGCTCACCTTGACACGCCGTGAGTGCGCCACACGGACCGCGCCGCGGGGGGCAGCAAAATGGCTCACACGGCCCTCGTCCTCGTCGTGTGTGCCGTCGGCCACGCTCTCTAGCGCTGACAGGCACGCCGGTGTGAGATTCGCGACGTAGTCAGGGTTGCGTTGTGCCAGCAATGCCGTCGCACGGTGCTCGGCGAGGCCCTCCTCGCGCCACCACTGATGTACTGCAGCGGCTTCACGCGCGACGACCTCATTGCACACACTGGAAGGCCTCAACACAAGCCACTCAAAGAAGCGGGGGTTGTCGATCAGCCCAGCTCGGCGCAGACCTCGCGCGAGGTACTCGAATCGATGCGCTGGGATGTGGTTCGCGGCGACCAGCGGAGCCGCATCCGGGTCGACACCATTGCGTGTAGAGGATGACGCCGCTGCTGCGTCTGTGGAAAGATGCTGCACGAGGTCATCAGCCGTTGCCACGACAGTGACGATGGTGAAACCGCCACGCACCGGCAACCTGGCCGGCTGTGTGCCTGCGGGCAGCGGCTGCGGTGAGTTCGCCAAGGCTGTCCCCATCTCAGCATTGTCCTTCGCGTTGTTACCAAGTACAGCAGACAGCTCCGTAAAGGTCTCAGCGGGTGCCTTGAGAGCGGCCTGAACTGGCAGAACGCCTTTGCTTTCGGGGTGCTTTGATTCTTCTCCCATCTGTTGTCTCGCATCGGTTTGAGCAGAGGAAGAGAATTCGCGATGCGGCACGGATGCTACCTCGGCCGAGACAGTAGTTAACCCCACACGATCATTCGCCTCGTCATTACCTGCTGCCCTCTTCTGCTTCTCTGCTGCGGCCTTCTGAGTCAGCTCTGAGGTGCGCACTGGAGTAACCGTGTGTGTGGTCGGTGCTCGCGAGCTGCTTGTCGTGATGATGGCAGCATCATCGTTTAGCGGCGCTATGGTAGGTGAAATTGTAACCGCGGCTTGTGTTGGCGAGCCCGTTCTTGGCGGCAGCGGCAGCGTCGTCGTCGTCATCGTCGTCGTTGGTCCGTGAGAGGACGTTTGCGTCTCGTCATCGAGCACGACGATCTGCATGAGAACAAACCAAAGAAAGACAATAGCCACGACAATGCGCACGGCCCAGCGCCGTGTGCGTGCGACCGTGGCCCGACGACTGCCCAAAAACGGATGATGTGCATGTGCCGAGTTTGCAGGCACCACCGAGGCTGCGTTGGTATGAACAGCCACACTGGCGGTGCCAGTCTCGGCGGAGGCTGAAGCGTGCGTGGCATACTTGTCCGTGTCTTGTATGTCGTCTTCAACCACGATGGGACCGTGCGCGTGGGGGGTGGCGCCCGTTGCAGGCGCTGCCCCCGTCTTTGTTCGCGCACGCACGGCAGGCGATGCGGAAGGGAACAGCGGAGGCTTGGAGCAGGAAATCTTGGGGTTGTCGGAGTGGCCTCCCGTAGCTGTGTCACTCGGAAACATTGCGTGCGAACACTACCGAAGAAAACACGAGTTTAAAAAAAAAACTTAAAAAACTAAACTGCGTGCGAGTTCTCAAAAAAAAAAAAATGTGAATTGACTTGTGGAATAAACACGCATGTAAGCAACACCAACAGAAACAGCAGGTTAATAGCCCGCAAGAATAAGAACAGCAGTAGAGAAAGAAATAATTGCTTGACTTCACTTAAACACGCATCTCTTCTGTTTTTTTTTGTTATACTTGTGAGTGATAGCAACAGATAAATAAGCGATAACACTGTAGCTCAGCGCAGCAGCTGTCACGGCACATAAACACACACGCCAAGGGAGGACAAGAGGAGGGATGCGGAAAACGAATCGCAGTGCTAATGGGGAAACGAAGCGCACACAGCCATAGAGACACACCGATACGGACAAGAGCGATACGCAAAGCAAGTTGTATCAAGAGCATCAGTTCAAATTCAAACGCGTGTGCACCCTGAGAGAGAGAGAGAGAGAGTGAGTGTTTGTGTGTGCGGGGCTTTGCGGATCTGGCACATGCTCTGTTGAGTGTCATGCACAGCCTGTCTGAACACCAGACGCGCACCGTGCGCGTGACAAGGACCTTCTTTGTTTGTCTCTCTCAAATTGTGTTTTTTACTTTTTTTTTTCATGTGAGCGATTGTATTATTAAACACCCACACCTCACACGTCGTTTTCTGTTTGTGCAAAGTTTTTTTTTTTTTGCTTTGTTTCTCTGTCGTTTCAAAAGTGGTTTTCTCAATGCATAGCGAGAAAATGTGTGGAGACACCAAATTTGTAGACTTGCTTTCGCTCGTACCCCATGTCCTTGAGAAAACCGTTGTAGCGGAAGAAGGGTCCTTGCCAGTACGTGTAGTTGCTGAAAGGACTCACACGGCCGCTGACGTAGTTGAGCAGCGACTGCGGGCCACACACGAGAATATTAGGCCTATAAAGCGTTGAACCGCGCAGAAAGGAGTTACTGCTAGTACTAGCCGTTCCACTTTCTAGGCCTGACGAGGTCGCTGCGGAATCTGGGACGAGCCGCACGGGTGGTGGCATGGTGGCTCGAATGGTGTCCGGATCCAGATTGCCCATGAAGACGTTCTCGCCAACGTGAACCCAAGAGGGGAGCGGGGTGGCGGGCTTGAAGCGGGAGGACGCGCTGGGGGTCGCCTCGGTTGTCGCCGCGGCGGCACTGCGAGGGTCGCGCGATGGGGTGCCCAAAGACAGCACGTTGTACTTCACGCTGATGCGATCGGGATGGCGGGCTTGAAAGGCTTCAAAGCGCGAGTCGCGGAATGGGATATGCTGAGCGTTGTGATGGCAATAGAGAACGGAGAGGGCGGTGGTGTCGCTCGGGTCCTTGTCAAGGATGTTCATGAGCTGGAGTGCGATGGAGGCGCCACCTGTTGTGCAGATGAGGCCGAGCTCAGCGCGATCAACACCGGCCTTCGCCGCACGTTTCTTCATTTTGCCGTAGTCGAACTCCTTCATCCAGCGGCCAAGGTACACAACATCACCAACCTCCAAGTATCGCAATCGCGCGGACATGCGACCAGGATCACAGTCTTTTATCGCAAACTCAATAAAACCACGCTCATTGGGGTGGCTGATGGGCGTGTACCAGCGTGCCAAGGAAGACAGTTCTCGCACGTTACCGCTGATGATGCGTACGGAGCTGACGGGATCGTATCCGGCGTAGTCGTAGCTGTTGGGCAGCGCGAATCGGTACGTGTACACATTCGACTGCTCCTCGCGATTCTTCTCCAAAAGCGTGATGGGGACAGGCGGGGTGAACCACGTCCAGCGCTTCGCCAACGGCTTCCGCTCTTGCCGAGAGACGAGAGACGCGTACACGGCGTAGCCCACGAGTGCTGCCCCGACCGTGACCGCACCAAGACGGATAATGTAGCCCTTGTTCACGTCATGCATCGCGGTACTCACCATGTCCGGAAAATCTTGCATAACATACGACCAACGTGCTGCACCGCCCGGGGACTTCTTCTTCTTCTGTTGTGCCGTGGAGCGCTGCGCACCACCACCACCGGCGAAGGTCTGTCCCTCCGTGTGCGAGCCTGCTCCGCCACGCTGACGCCGACCACCTGGCAGTTGCTCGCTTTCATTCGGCGCGGTGGCTGCGTCTCGATTCCATTGCGGCTTCGGTGGCATATCACCAAACACGTTTGAATAGGTCGAGCGTGGCACACACGCGGATACTAAAAAAAAAAAAAAACAGCAGCAGCAAAAAAGAATATGTGCAGACCCAACGAGGGACCAATACGTGTGAAAAGGAGTCTGCCCAACCAACAAAAAACCTCTTCTGTTCTCGTATTGTATATGCGTGCCCGCGTGTAATCAATACAAGGAGGGAGAGCGAGAGCGAGCGAGCGAGAGAGAAAGGAAGGAAAGAAGGGGAATGATAAGCTGATGGCTTTCTGAACGAAACGAAACTAAAAAAAAAAGACAAAAAAGTGCTCTGATGTGAGATGCCAAGTCGCGACTACGCGACACCAACGACACGGACAAATGCGTTCTGGAGGGCCCTGGGCATATCAGACACTGCTCTTGCTTGTGGGTGCCTCTTCGCGTGTGTCGCTTCACCTTTGAACACTCTATTTGCGCGATTTCCCGCAACGAGCCCCCCCCCTGTTCCGAAAGTGGTGTATCAAAAGGCAAACACATCTTTCAGGTGCGTGGCATTTCTGTCCTGTGTGCACACAGAGACGGTCTCTTCTCGCCATGTTCAACAAGAACTGGGAAACGTGAAGTGTACTCAACACAATACTTTTTTTTCTTCATTTTTTTTGGTGTGCATGCTCAAATGAGCGTGTGACAGTAGATAAGACTCTCGGACACTTCATTCTAGAATAGGCGTCGCGGTGCACGCTATCATGACGCACACAAGCACGCTCACTAACAAGTCCCTACATTCGAACAGAATAGAAATATGACGAACATGAAAAAAAAAATACAAAAAAGCATCAGACTCAACAGCGACAAAATCAAAACAGTAAACCCATCGAATCACATAGTGTCATACAGCTAACAACAACGACAACAATCAAAGCGGTACGTCCAACTAATGATACCGCACGTTGAAAGAAGAAGAAGAAAAAATGCAAATAAACGGCTAAGAGCTGAGCTAAAGCAAAAGTGACAGGTCGATGGAGACGAGACGAGAGAGAGAGAGGAAAAAAAAAGGAAAATCGGAAACCAGAAGAGGGATGTGACTCGAGAGAACAACCAAAATCAAAAAACGTTACACACTACCCTCCCACACTCTTCTTTTTTCTTTTCTTTTCATTTCTTTTCGTTTCTTCTCCACTCGTCGCAGATGCGCTTACATCTGTCCAGATGAGGCGAGCTTCTCAAGCATCGGCTTCGCTGCTGCACCACCGGGCATGACCTTCACGGACTTTGCCGCCTTGAGGGCTTCCTCGAAGGCCTTGGTAATCTCCTTTCCTTCGCCGTAGAGCAGACCGCGCTTGACCAGGACCTCTACGATGGCCTCCGCCGGGCTGCTGGCGTTGCCATGACTGAGCACAACTACGTCTGTCGCCTCGATCGGCACCGCGGCAGGGCGAGGAAGATGCTCGGCGAGCGTGTTCTTCGCCGGCGCCTTGAAGAGGTTGCCCGCTGCGTAGGCCTTGCTAGCGACGTCTTCGGTGTATTGATGAGGCCATTTGAAGCCGAACTCACTGACATTGCGGCGGCCGTACAGGCGGTGCGAGTGGCTCGTCGGCAGGCCTAGCCGTGCTGGAAGGCTCTTCTGCACACGCTGCGCGTCCTTCTCGATGACATCGAGCTCACCGATAAGCTTCTTGCTGGCAGCAGCTTGCTGAGGCATGGAGACGCTATCCCAGGCGCGAGAGACGATGCCGTTAGCGATGCGGTGATGTCGGGCGCCATAGAGAAGCGGCGACATGCGAAGCACATCTGCCTCCTCTTCGCTGCCAGTGATGACGAGCGTGAGGCGCTTGCCATCGGCGCTGAGAATGGATTCGGCAGGCACCGTGAGGAAGCCCTTCTCATCGGCGTGGAAGCCCCATCGCGCGCAGAGCTGGGCGATCGTGTCGAAGAGCAGGTCACAGCTCGTGTCGCCGCCAATGACACCCTTCATGGGGATGCTGTACGGCTCAAGCGCGACGAAGCGGCTGTGCTTCAGATCCATGTCCTTGGGTCGCGGACCACCGAACTCCTCCACAATACGCGGCTTCTCAAAGTTGTAGCACGGGGCGTGGTAGACGAGCACACCCGGGCGGCGCCAACCCCACTCGTCAATCGGCGAGCGGGAGACACGCTTGCTGAGGACGATCTCCTGCTGCGACACGTAGTTGAATGCCCGCAGCGCGGCCAGAGACGCAACGTAGGCGTGGGTGGGGTTGTCGGTGATGATGCGGTACGGCGTGGCGGTCTCAGGGTGGCTGCCAAAGACACCATCAACCAAGTAGAAGCGAAGGCCTTGGCCAAGGTGATACTGTACCTCGCGCAGAATTCGCTTTCCGTGCAAGACGCTGATCTCACGAAAGCCGTCGATGTGCGGGTTCTTGGGGCGGTGATGGCGCACATGCTCCGGTGTGTGAGGAAAGCACAGCTTGTCCAGCGGCTCCTTCGAGGCCTTGCCATCTTCAAGGACAATAGCGCCCGTCGCCTTATCTTTGCGACCCCACGCGCGGCCGCGGGTCTGGCACGGCCGCAGATTGTACTCGCCGACACCGTACGTGTAGCGCCACACGCCGGACCACATACCTGCGTTCGCGTAGTCACCGACCTGCGACCAGTTCGAGACGAGCGTGCTCGCGTTGGCATTCCACCACGGACCAGGGTCCTCGTTTGTCTTCTTAAAGAGCGTCAGCGAGTCGTATCCCCAGGTGTACATGTTGCGGAAGTAGCCATCGGCAGGGTCGCTGTTCGCTTTGGAAGGCTCTAATTCTGCGCGGAAAACGGGCTTACGGCGCTCTTCCTCGGCATCGGGATTGCAGCAGATCTCGTTGAGAATCGACATCTGACCTGCGCTCTGGCCAGCGATGGGCTTGAGAGTCTCCTGGATATTGGCATAGCGCACGCCGCGCGACTGCGTAAAGAGGGCAATTGGAACCGCCGCAATACGGGGGGCACCTGAGCGGAGCATAGCCAACGCAAAAAAAAAAAACCCCGAATATATAGGGAAAGAAGAGCTTCACTAAATCCGGCTACTTTTCCCGGATGCTTTCAATGATTGATCTCTTTTCACCTTGTGCGATTGCGGGCGCTCACTAAAGTAACTAAAACTAGAATCCTATTATATCCACGTATGCGCACACAGAGACAACGTGGTGAGAAAACAAGAGAAGATAAGAAATCAAATAGAGAAAAGATGTCTTGGACACTACACTAAACGTTCTTGATAAAAAAAAATACGAACAATATAGTGTTGAACACAGTATACATGTCGCAATGTGTGAGTTGTTGAATGCGCAAACGCGATGAGGTCAAAGAGAGTGGGGGAGTGTGTCAGAGAGAGGTGGATGACTATTGTTGAGACAGGAGGGCATCGAGCGCAAGCGTGGAGGTACCTATGCGCGTGCAGGTAGGCATATGCCAAATGTGGGAAGAACAACGGCAACACGCACAATGACTTCTACAGCCTTTTTATTGTTTACACCGAAACGATGCCCTGCTCTTTCGGAGTCTGCGTGCGTGAATGGGCACATTTCGCTTTTCATTCACGGAAGTCGGGAGAGGGCAATGCCATACGCGTGCTCTAAGACGCGGAGGGAAACCTGAAGTGTTGAACTATTTGAGCAAAGGCAATACCAAACAACAGAAAGTAAAAGTACAATAAACAAGGCACAGAAAAAAAAAGGAAGAAGAAGAAGATCAACAGATAGAGACTACACATCAACGCGTAGAGACGGCCATTAGTAGCTAAATGAGCAAGTGATTGCCGTGCACACAATAATAACACAGATAGCAAAAACAAAAATGTGCGATGTGATGACGACAAGTGGACGAGGAAAGAAAGAAGGAAAGCAATTGTCGAGTCAGTACACCCGAGACGCAGCGGTAGCAATCTTCGAACTACTGAAGGTGCTTTTGTGTGGGAGACGAATAAATGTAAAAAAAAAAAAAGGGATAATGAATGACAGCGGAGGAAAGCACATTCTTGTCGTGAGAAAGTGTGAAAGAAGAGACGGAATATATATATATATATATATATCAAATCACAAACAAAAAAAAAAGGAAGAGCCCCACAATAAAGTGCACTAAACGCCTGTAAATGGCAACAGACACAAGTGAAGTCTTCAACCACAAACGCACAAAGGTTCAAAAGCAACCCAACAGCTATGCCAAAATGTGAAAATGGGCGTGCCAAAAACAAAAAAAAATCCCAAGAGAAGCTGCGATATGTGAGGCAATCAATCGATAATAATAAAAGGAACAATGATTGTGTGAGTAGAAAAGCAAGAAAAGAAAAAAAAAACAATGAAGGGGTGAACAACAAAGAGGCTCAACATGATAGTATATGCAAACGTAAACAAAACCAAAACGTGAGGCTTCTCTCTCTCTCTCTCTCTCTCAACAGAAAAAAAAATACATGACACCAAGAAACAGTGCAACGCACGTACCGGATAAGTAAGAGGTCAAAACTGAATGCAATCCCTTTTTTCTTTTGTGATGCACTGAATATGCCAAATGCGTCATCCCAGCTTAGCAGAGAGAACGGGGAGGGGGGACGCTCTTGTTGGGCAGCAAGGAATGCCACATGAACAGAAAGATCCACACTTCTCCTTTTTTGGAAGAACTGCCATTTCTGTCTCATCCGTGCAGAAACACACACAAACAATCCACGGCAGTTTACACATCAGCCATTCCCTTCCCTCTTCGTGGCGCGCGAAGGTACCTTCACCGAAAAAAAAAAACCCACGCAATGCAATCGTCAAGGTAAACAAAAAGAGCAGTATCACTTCCACATTCACCTACCGATGGAAACGAGAGTGAGAGAAAGGAAAAAGAGAATATCAAGGACATTTTGGCGTGTGTGTGCTCATTGAGGGCATGTAATGGAGAAAGAAAAAAAAAACACAACAATTTTTTTTTTCAAATGAATGGCAAAATCCTTTGACGCCCCAAAAGAAGGAAGATGAAGCTGCTTCTTTCTCCCAAACAGTACACATATGCACGCCCACGAAAATGCACACACACGCACATACACATATAGTAAAGAAGGATATTAATCTTGAAAAAAAAAATGCAAAAAAAAACCTGAGAACAAACGCGCTGGTGCGAACAGCCAGATAAAAAACAGACGAAAAAAAGAAGACATCAGTCAGAAACGAAAACAAAAACAAAACAAATAAGAGAGACGTCGCACGACACACACACACACCATACACCGAACATCAGTTAGCGTCACTACCGCGGTGCCATCACAAGGCATGACGCAGTTTTCTTCGAGCGTCTTCCCACAGAGAAAAGGGAAAAGGAAAGAAAAAAAATCGCAAACAACAACCACACAACCACGCACACACACCACTAGAAAAAAAAAAGAGCGGAAATACAAAACATCGTAAACCATGAAAAGGAAGAAACAGAGTGACATGACGGTCTTGCAGAAGCGTGGGGAGGCGGATACTAAAGGCGCCAAAGCTGTGTGTTGATTTGCTGCTTCCTCCTCCTCTTTCAAGTCGACAGTTGGCGCTTCAACTCCGGATGAAATACATATACAAATGCTCTTTCTTCTGTCATTTTTGCTGCTTTTTGTTTTTTACTTATCTTTGAGTGTGCCAAAGTGTCATGTACCGGAACCAAACCCAATCACACGGGAAATAATTGAACGCAGTCCTGTGTGCACCAAACACTCTTTCTCTCCTTTTCTCGTTTGCCATGTGCGAAGACTTACGTCATCTTCTCATTCATGGCAACCTTGTAGAGAGACGCCTTTACGCTACCCTTTACGGCGTTATCTGCTGCAGCGGAGCGCCGAATAGCGGGCGTGTTGACACCACTCGTGATGGATCGACGATGTGCCAACATGGGGCCGCTGTTCATGCCAGTGAGCGGCACAAAAGCAGGTGAGCCGGCATCGAGCAACGGTTCTCCGACAAAGTTGGGCTTCAGCACGTCGGCCCGCACTGGCGACTGTCCGCTGCGAGAGGCCGTGTCAGGAAGAGAAGGGAGCGTGGAGCCGGCTCCGGTGCGACTCTCCGAGATGGCATCCGTGTTGGCGGTCGTGTTGGTGCGCCTTTGCGTAAGGCGGGGGTGCGAGGCGATACTGTTGTCCGTCGACGGGCCTGCCCGCTGACCATCTTCCGCAACTGGGCTGAACTGTTTGCTGTTGAGCGGCACAAACCGAGCACGTGCAAGTGTGATGTCCGGCTCGTTCTCGTCCTCGTCCTCGTTGTCGCTCACCACCATCACCTCATCATCCTCGTCGTTCACGGCAGCCCTGACAACAATCTTCTTCTCCTCCTTCTCCAGCTGCTCGAGGAGCTTCTTGGTCGCGCCGCGCACTTCGCTCGATGTCGGCCTCATTTTCGGGTTTGTCTGTACCATGGAGGAGATGAGCGGACGCCACTCCTTGGGCACCGTCAGCGGGAGCGGAAGGGAGTCCTTCCCGTCCAGCAGCAGCTGCCGAATGTCCTGAACGCGCTTCAGCGGCACCTCGCCGGTCAGCAGCGTGATGAGCGTCACGCCGAGGGCCCAAATGTCGAGGGCAAACAAGTCAATTTTGAGGAAGCCAGGCGTGGTCTTACTGCTGAGAATATCCGCTGAGCTGCCTTGATTCTCACCGTAGCGGTCCCGCATGAGCTCGATGTCGCCCGGCCGCATGTACGCCTCAGGCGCCATGAAGAGCGGAGTGCCTTGAAACCCGAGCTTGTCCACCGTAGCGACCGCGTCCTCGTCAGGAAACATTTCAGCCACACCAAAATCAGCAAGAAAGACATTTCCCTCCGAGTTCATGAGGATGTTTTCGGGCTTAATGTCGCGATGTACGACGCCCTTCTTGTGCAAGTAGGCGAGCCCAGATGCAGCCTGCGCCGCGATGCGGGCAACTTCGAGCGAGGTGAAGGCGTGCTGCAGCTTGCCATCTGCGTCCATCGATGCCACCGCACCCTTGTCGATGAACTGCATAATTAAATAAATTTTATTTGAGGTTGGGTCGTTGATGACCTCGTAGAGACAGACAATGTTTTTGTGGTTCAAGTTCTTCATCACATCGATCTCCCGCTGCAGCTGCAGCTCCATCCCTTGGGCTGAGGCAATACCATCTGACTGTAGCCCGCCCTCACCCGTGCCTGCGGAAACTTGGTCAGAGGTGAGGATGCTAGGCGCGCGCAGAAAGTTGTACTTTTTCTTCTTTGGCTTCGTGATGATCTTGATTGCCACTGTCCTGTTGTTGGCCGCACTGTAGCCCATGACGACCTTACCACTCGCACCGCGACCCACATCATGGAAGACCATGTAATCATTCAAGTACTTGGCGCCGTCGTGGTTTTGTACGAGCTGCGCTCGGGAATAAAACTGTGCCGTGCCGCCGCCCGGCCGTGTCCCGGCGTCGTCCTCTTCCTCTTCGCCGGCAACCGGGCAGGCTGCGGTGGAGGGCACCGCGCGGGTACTTGCTGTGCTCACGCCATTTCGCACAACCGTGAGAGCTGGCAGCGCGACGGCGGTGCGGGTCTTGCCCTCTTCAGACGTGTTCCCCCCACGACACGAGGGTGGCTCAGGCTTGTTCGTGGTGGCGCTGGAGCTGTTTGAGAGCCTGGTGACGAGAGCGGGGCGCCCCGGCGGCTGCGTCGTCAAGGGCATGGGCTGCTTGGTATCGGCGAAGGGTGTTTCCCTGGCGGCTGACGGAATACTCCGAGGTGAGGCAGCCGTGCGCGAGGGGACGGGTCTGGCGTTCGCACGTCGCGCGATCGGAGAAGGTGGTGGCTCAAAGGTGGCGGGGGCGCTGGCCATGGAAGGCGGGCTTTTCTTGCCGGTCTCCGAGTCTGCCTTCACAGGCGTGGTTCGCGCGGTCGTCGCCTGTGGAGGCTCGATTGAGCGACGCCGCTGAAGAAGCGGCCGAGCGGGTGCGCCCTGTACGCCGCCCGCCCCTCCCGCCTGTGCGTCATCGTCATCCTGACAGTGGCTGTAGCGCGTGGAGGCATTCACCGTGCGAGGAGGCGTGCTGTCGTTGTTCTTCTGTGTGTCAGAGGCGACGTTTGCCGACGGTGCTTGTAGGACAGAGGGCGTACGGATAGTTACGCTCGTGCTGCCGCGCCGTGCCCTGCGCTGGTGTGGCGCAGGGTGCGGACCGTCCGTGCCCGTCTGACCGCTACTGCCAGCCTCCCTGCCCGCCTCACCCCCGACGGGCTTGGCGAATCCCAGTGTGCGTTTGGCGGTCGTCGGGCTCGCCGCCGAGCCCGTGTTGCCGACGGAGAGCGAGGCCTCCACCGCGCTGTAAGATGGCGTTGTGTAGTAGCCGCCGTCTGTCAGGTCACCTGCGGCGTCGCGATCGCGTGCGCCGCTGTGGCGGATATGCGAGGACACGGAGGAGTCGCTCTCATCGGCGCCGGTGAGGGTCGTTGAGCTTTTCATGGGCAAGCAAGCGGTGCCGTCTTCA
Organism: Wallacemonas sp. 195SL; assembly: GCA_030849605.1. Lineage (NCBI taxonomy): Eukaryota > Euglenozoa > Kinetoplastea > Trypanosomatida > Trypanosomatidae > Wallacemonas > Wallacemonas sp. 195SL. The sequence goes on along the minus strand of JASANS010002302.1, from coordinate 27,546 downwards.
CGCCACTCCGGCATCGCGTTGAGAATTAACTGTTGAACGTGACTGGGAATCGACTCCTGCATGGCGGAGGCGCCAGTCGATGAGGTGAGGGTTTGCTCACCATCTGTTCTGCCAAACACGAAGCCTGTGCTCTCGCTATTGTCGCTGCGATGACTCAGAAGGCTTCGCATGACTCGCTGGTTCGGCCGACGAAGACCGGTCATCTTGTCTGCTGCGTCACGTGTGGTGCATGGGAGTGCAGTGGCACCGGCACGCCTTGAACACGGAGATGCCGCGGCGGCATTGGGAGATTTTGGCACCGAGGTGTTGCTATTTCGGGGCATTGTTCTTCGAGCTTTTTTGTTCACTTTTTGGCTACAACTACTACTGCAAACTAAAAGAAAAAAAACACCACTTGTAAATGTGCGTGTTAAGCTGGCTACCGTTGTCTGTCTGTCGGCCCGGCTGCGATGCACAGATCTTTTATTCTTCTTCTTCTCCGTTCCTGTTCTGTGTGCGTGTTCTGTCGACAGCGTAACCTGTTGCACGAGGAGCTGGATGCGGCGGAGTGAATGTGTGGCGAAAACGTATATATATATATATACACACAGAGATATAACTTTAGAAGAGCAACACAGAACAACACCAGAAAAAAAAGAGGTACACGCTATAGTCAGATAAAGCGTTGTCAAAAAGCACACACAAAAACAAGCAAGTGAACAAGAGAGAAAGAGGCCTCAGAAAACCAATAAAATAATGGTGGGGAAAAAAAAGGGAGAAGGAATTCTTCGTTCAATGGGATCAAGGCAAATCGTATATACAGAAGCGCCACAATGGCTACACGTGTTCACAGCGGACTCAACACAGACGCAACGTACGAAATGAAATTGAAAAATGTGAAAAAAAATCCAGAAGAAGAAAAAGAAAGATATGGGAGAGAGAGAAAAACGAATCCTCAGTGAAAGTTGCGTGCAGAAGAGGGGGAAAGAGTTTTTTTTCAACCAAGTTCCGCTGATACGCACTCCGAAGGAGCAGCGCAGCACAAAACTATAAATCACTCGACTTCAGGTATTTGCACGAACGATAAAACAACAGCAAGAAAGAAAGCGAAAGAAAGAAAGAGAAATAAAGAGAAAGAGAGAGAAAGAGAGAGAAAGGAAAAGTGCGTGCATCAAGTACTGCATACGGCGCTAATTTGGAGCCAGTGCGATAACAACAAAAAAATATTCATTCAGCCCTTATGTGTAACAAGAGGAGAGCATGTCAAGCTCACTTGATAGCGGGTACGGAACATCTTTTTTGTGCGCCACAGCTTGGCGTATTTTCAGGCGTTGAAGCTGTGGATTTTGAGTGACACTCTTGTGTGTGTGGGGGGGGGGGGTGCTCAGACGCGTACCTTTCACTTCTGAGCACGACCTCTTGATTGCTTTATATCAATGTTTCTCATATGCAACGCCGTGTCTTAGAAATTCATTCATCTTTCTTGTTCATCATGTGCTATTAAAAAAATATAAAAAATGTGGTCAAGCAGGAGTTCAGAGACGGCCCAAACACGACAATCAAACCACATGCGAGGCCAATACAAGGACAGTGAATGACAAAAAAAAGAAAACGAACAAACAATACCTACAAAAAATGCACGTACGCGCGCGGTTCACACTCCAGTACGTGGGGAAAACAATTAAAAAAAAAGGCAAGCTAAAGGCAATTGAATAGGCGTAGTTGAGTAATACAAACAAATAAACGAACAAAAGAGATCAGCTCGTCGAAATGACGATACGAGAGTATGAGAGGAGCGATGGAAACCAATGCACGGCCATACATGTATAGTCATGAGGGCAGAGAGTAAAACGTGTGCACACCTCGAATCTAAGACTGTCAATGCGCCGCAATGTTGTATCCTACACACGTACATTCGAAAAAGAAAAGAAAAGAAGAGAGAGAGAGAAGGAAAAAAAACGTCAGTGCCAGAGAAAAGTATATTCACTGTAAAACGGCATGCCATGAAAACACACTTGTTGAAACACGAAGAGAAAAAATGAAGTGTGAGATAGGAATTCACATTTTTTTTTGCTCTCTGCACACCTTGCCAGTCAATGTCCCTAACAGCTCCGACGACGTAAAGAAAGAAAAAACAAAAGGTTGCGTTTGTTAATCTGGCAATCTGCATCCAGAACTATGCGTATAATCAACAAAAAAGAAACTTTAAATAACGAAGGTGCGATAAAAACGCAGACATAGTAAGAGGCAGTTATACCGTTGCTTTCTATCACTGCATTTTTGTTAGATATCCCCAGCAGGTGGCGCGCACCTCGAAGTGCGCTCGCGACAAAGGAGAATTAGATAATAGACAAATCAGATTGCGTTTTTACAAAGAAAAAGGCACCCACATTCAACACACATAAACAAAGAAGTGATAAAGTGGTTCAGAAAAATGATGAGAGCGAATGAGCTAGTGAAGAGCCACATGATCACGTCATCGAAACTGAATGTGAAAACAAAGTACCCCACCAAAAGAATCATCTTTATTCCGCACAAGAAAACGCAACAAAAAAAGGGGAAAACAGAGAGAGAGAGCGATAAGTAAAGACAAAGAGAACCGGACGCAAATTCCAAAAAGAAAAACTACACACACAGACACACATATGAATAGGTGAACGGTCTGAAGAGAGATCTACAGTATCCACAGAACAAGCCACAGTTATCACGCAAAATCCCCTGCGTGCCGGAGTACCAAGGGGAGGGGCGGAGCCCATAGAATAGTGTGCGCAAGATTATATGTGTGTGCGTGTGCGTGTGCGTTGAAAAATATTATTACTAAACAGCCAAGAGTCGAAGGAAGCAAAAAAAAAAAAAAGGCCATGCCTCTGTTGCAGAGGTACACTATTCACATGAGGACGCTCACACTCCTTGCTGGGGTGTTTACATGAGGTGATGATACTCCACAACCATATCCGAGTAGCATTGAATGAGTAAACAATTATCGCATTAATTTATTCTGTGATCTGCAAGTCCATGAAAAAAAAATGTGCAATCATATATTCTTTTTGTGTGGTCCCGTGATGAAGAAGAAGAAGAAGAAAAAAATGCAAGTAAAAAACAAATACACGAGAGATAACAAGGGCAGAGAATGAGAAAAGCCCGAAAAGCCTTGCTCATGGAAGATGACACAAATCACTGTGTATAAGACGCCGGTCATCAGCCAATACAGCAAGAAAGAAAAAAAAAAGAAGAACATCAACAAACAAAAATGAGCACAAAAGGAAGAGGAAACGAAACAACAACAACAACAACAAAAAGTGTAAAACGCCTGAAGAAGCAATAAATACATATAAACCAGAAGCACATTGAAAAAAAAATTGAAACAGAAGTCATCAGTGCAAAAAAAAAAAAAAGATAGAGCTACCACATCCATATAAAATCAAAATGAAGCCAAATGGAGAGAAAGGGGGCACGTCCAGCAAGCAAAAGCACTGTGCTGAACCAATAGGAAATTGACAAACAAAGAATCCGCCCCCCCAAAAAAAACAACAACAACACCCCCCCCCCCGGACAGAACCAGAAGGCAAGCCATGTGCACAAGCGGGCAAGACATCTGCATCGAGCTTGCTCCCCCCCCCCCCCACGGCTGTATCGGCTATGCAAGTCCTTCCGCACTCATGAAAGTGAAGGTAGCACATTTACCTCGATTTCACTGTGCTTATTCGCAGCATCCTACGCTGTGCTGAATGCCACATTTCGCGGTACGTCGTCGCCCAGGTCAGGCGACCCTTGCCGGCTGGAAGGCTCGCTACTGAGAGTCAAATTCCACGCACCACGACTGCATGGCGGCCGCATCGTTTGTGAAGACAGCGGCCCTGCCATGCTGTCTTCCCGACTCGACGAGTTGAAGAGCAGCGGCGTCGCGGCATCAGCACGTGTCACTGTGTAGGAGGAGTGCCGTGAGGATCCGTAGCGATCCGGCGTGTAGGCCGGCCCAGCATCAGTCTTAGTATCCGTCACCCACGCTGCGACATCATTCGGCAGCTTTTGCGCACTTTTGGCAACACCCAGGCGGGCAGCCGATTGCGTTCTCTGGGATGGCGTCATCGCCTCCTGAATCCCTCTCGTGGTGCCGACCTCGTCTCTCCGGTTGTCAGGCGTTACGCTGCTCGTGTTGTCGTTGCCCATCACGGCGGCACCCGAATCAAGCGGCGAGGGCTGACTTGAGTGGCGAGTGAAAGCTGCGGGGGAAGGTACAAGGAGCCCGTGTAGGCTCGCCGGAGCCATGTCGAACGCCACGCGTGGCTTGGGAGGCTTCACGGCCATTGGCGTCATGGGCTTGTGGGGACCGTTCACAAGGGGATCGGCGACGCCACCGTCAAGCGACACCAGCGGCGACGAGTGAGAAGGTGAGCAGTTGAGACTCACACGTGGTGGCTGCGTGCTAGAGGGGCGCGGAGGCTCAAACAGTTGAGCCTGCACTGTGTCGCGGCTCACACCAGACGTGGCACCGGCGTCGTGCTGTGTTTGAGAACGACCCTCACGCCGCCGACCGCGGCAGGGCCTGTGCGGAGTTTTGGCTGGGCTGGTTGAGGAGTTGGCCATGAGTGGCAGCGGGGGCAGTGCACTGGGACTCTCGTAAGGGGCGGTGCGTGTGGGCAACGACGCCGTGGTGCCGTTGGGGCCTTGTCCGAGGTGGCTGCTGCTGCTGTCCGCGCCTACCCCGCACGTGGAGGAGCCTCTGAAGAGGGGACTCGGACTGCTGCCGCTGCTCTCACTCGCGGACTGCGGGCTGGGCTTGACTGGCGTGACGAAATGGAGCAGCTCCTTTGTGTCGTCGGGACCTGCCGTTTGGCTCGGCTCGGCTGCCTCGTCACAATCGGTGCCAGAGGGGGTCGTGTGAGGATCAAGACGGGCGGCTTCTTCCTTCTCAGCGGCGGCCGCAATGACGTTGGCGGCCTTGTTGAGCGCGCGGGCGTTCTGCCGGAGGAGCGAGGGCGCGATGCCCTTCGCCGCCGCCTCGCGCTGGAGCCGCAGCAGTGTGGAGGATGGATCGACGGGGGCGCGCAGCTTTTCGTCTTCGATGATGCGCTTCACTTGGGCTCGGGCGGCGTGCGCGGTGAGCCGCCGTGACGGTTCGCGCTCGAGCATGCCGTAGATGAGGTCCCTCCAGAGAGGCCCCAGGTGGTCCGGGATGGGCGGCACCGTGATCATGCAGTCCTCCGGGGACTGAAAGGGGAGGCGGCCAATGAGGAGCGTGTAGAGGGTCACCCCCATCGCCCACATATCTACCGGCTCCGCCTTGCAGTTCCCCCTCCACAGCTCTGGTGCCAGATACAGCACTGTCCCTTTGAGACCCACAATCATCGACCCCTCAAGCCGCTCTCCACGAATGCTCATGGCCTGGCTCATGGCGAGGCTTCGCTGCATCTCCCGCTCCAGCCGTGCGCGGTAGTTCTGATCGAGGGTCTCTGCGACACCAAAATCTGCCAAGTACGCGTGCTCGTTTTCATCGATGAGGATGTTCTCGGGCTTGATATCGCGATGTACGACCTTATGGAGGTGCAGGTACTCAAGTCCCGCCAGCAACTCACGTGCGTAGTTGGCGAGCTTGGGGGGTGGGATGGGGTCGTAGATGTGACCGTGCTCGTCGGCGGCGTGGGACTGGGCGATGGGTCCCCGGGAGATGTACTTCATCACAAGATAGACAGCGCCTTGCTTAGGGTCATCAATAGCCTCGTACACGGAGACGATGTTTTTGTGCCTGAGCTTCTGCATCACATTCACCTCTTTCTCAAAAGCCTCAAAGTTGGCATTTTCAGATCCACCACGACCGAAACGGTCCTTAGGGTAGCGCGGGCGAGAGACCTCCTTGATGGCAACCTTCCGCTCGTTGGCCGTGTCGTAGGCGAGCCACACGCGACCGCACGCACCCTGGCCGATCATGTGGGTCACGAGATAGTCGTTCATGTACACAGGTCCTTTCTTGCCCCCGCCCACATGACGTTTTTGAATGTGGTTCGTGTGGCGAAATGCGTTCTTACCAGCCGAGGCGGCCGTTGTGGGGACCGCCGCGTCTCGCCACTCACAACACTCTCGGTTGTCCAGGGGCGCGGTGGCGAGGAATGTCTCTGGAAAATGCCCGTTCACGGCGGGTCGCAGCAGGCCTCGCCAGCCGGCCTGGTTGCCCGGGTTGGCGAGGGCTGCCCGGCCTCCACCGGTGAAGAGCCCCGCATCGATGCCAACCGTTGGCAACCGACGCGATGCACGCGAGACGGAGGAGTTAGGTGTCAGGACGTCTTCCATTTCGCCGAGCTCGCTGATCACTTCGATGATGGGGGTGTAGTGATCCCCCCCGGCCGAGGTCTCCGCGTGCGACACAACACGAGACGGTATCGGCGTGCGAGCAAAAGATGGCGCCGCACGGTTTCCCCGCTCCTCCTCGTCACCGTCCGAAATGCCACTCGAGTAGGAGAGAAGCGATTCATCAAAGTGCCGATCAAGCGAAAAACCTTCTCGCATTGGACCGCGATCGGGGTCATCCTGCTCAGACGGCGTCGACAACATGTCCAAAGGGTGGTGATGATGGTGGCGTTGGCGCTGCGCACCTGTGCTGGCCTCGTAAAGCCCCACAGACACGCTCGAAGGCATTTTGCTCCGGTGCGGCGAGTGCATAGGTGACGACAGCGCCGAGGTCGGCTGGGGCACGGCGCCGTTAGGCTCCAAGTGAAGGACAGTAGACTTCAAGACCGAGGGCTGCAGCAGACCTGTTGCGCAGCGACCAGATAGCCTGCGTCCCACTGGAGGATCGCCTGGCGGGCTGGCGAGGGGCTGACCTGGGCTGCTGGCGTAGCACGTCGGCATGCGGTACTGCCCATGAGGCGTTTGCATACTACGAGAGGAAGAGCTCCCCAAGACAGGTACGCTGCCATTGGTGGCGGGTGCCAGGGCTGCCGACGGGCTTCGCGAGCGCGGAGAGGACCCCAAGATATCCGATGGTGGCGTGGCCAGCAGAGCAAGCGCTGCTGCGACACAAGACTGGTCGCGCCAGGCCTGGGCGTTGGACTCGTCGAGGCACGGAGGAAAGGAAGGGGCGGGCTGGCAGGCGGTCGGCAGCGACGCGCGTGCAGTCTGTGGAGTGACGTTTGGCTCTGTACTATTTGACATCTTTTGTTGTTTTTTCCTTCACTTTTATGGTAAGTGCAAAAAAAAAAAATCAATAAACAAGGTGGACGAGTGGAACAGATATGTCGAAAAAAAAAAAGAAAAAAAAAAGGTATGTTCACTGCGATGACTGCTTGAAAACAAAAAAGGAAAACTGAAAGTCAAGATGAGCTTGTGTGTGTGTGTGGGGTGGTGGTGGCTAAGAGCGCTCAACAGAGCGCGTTTGCTTTCCGGAAACCCTGCGAAGCTTTAGCTATTGTGGCAAGCAAATTGAAGCGAAAAAAAAAAAAGAAATGAGAAAATGAAAAACAATTAATATGGATAGCGATGCGCGTGCGTATGACAAGTACGCACTTGGCAGATGAGATGCTCGAAGTGTTTTTTTTCTTTCTTCTTCCTGATGACGAGTGATAGTGGCGGTTGAACGAGATGTGCAATTCAAGCAAGAATGGCGCACAACAACAACAACGGTGATAAAACAATAAGAATAGTAACGATGACAATGAAGTAAAAAAAAAATAAGATGACGGCAGTGAGAGCAAGGGAGAGCAAGGGAGAGAGGAAAGGATGTGTGAGCAAAGAGAAGACGTAACAGAGACAATAGGGTTACATAGATCTAATCTGCTCGACCAAAGAAAAATACACATTTCCACAGAAAGCCATCCAAGACAGCAGAATGAGTTGCGTAGGCATCACAAAAGCCACACACACACACACTCACTCACTCACAATGTGCTGCCAAAGCGAACCACGAGAAGGCGCAATCTACAAGAAGGAGTGCGTGCGCGCGCGCGAGAGAGAGAAAGGGCAGCGAAGAAAGACCCCCCCCTCGCCAATGAAGACTTGATGCGGTCCTAATCGCCTCTGTGCACAAGAAGCACCCCCTTTTGACTCCTCTTGTTACGTTCTCCTCGCAGCGAACACATTTACACATATCCCATAGACACGCTTTGTGTGATTGTATTCACTGCTGATATGTATGCTGATCATCTTGAGATTTTTTTTCTTGGCAACAGCAGAAGCATATACCGTAGCGAAAAAAAAAAAAAAGAAGTGAAACAAAGAGACAAGACGGGAACGAGTCGACAATAAACAATTCGGTCACAGCCGAAGAGGATAGACACACAAACACAAACACAAAGAAAAGAAATAATTATCGGCAATACAAGCACATTACACAAGCGAAAAAACAACAACAGCAGCAACCTCATAGCAACATAATCAAGACAAAATAAACAAAAATCGAGACAGGATACTTGAGTTTCGTGACATTGCAAAGCTAAAGAAGAAGAAAAAACAAAAAGAGAGAGAGAGAGAGAGACAACCAGCTTGAGTTCATGCGCTTCCCCCCTCTGCGCACGGATCAAATACTGTTGAGAAAAAAGTTGTGATTTACCGACTTTATCCAATAGATATATATATATATATATATATAAGTATTTGTGTTCCCCCCAAGACTCAATTCTGTGCATGACTCGCGCGTGGTTAAGCTTTAAAGGCGCTGACCACTCATTCAACAGCACCATGCACATACATATAAGGTCACGCTGAATCTAGTTGAGACCCTTCAAACCAAAACAAATGAAATATATATATATATATGTAAGTACACAAATAAAGAAAGAAGCACATCTCAGGTAAGACATATTTTCGCTTTCCAATCGCCACTGTGCAAAGCAGCGTTTTGAGCGTAAAGAGACAAACAGAGAAGAGAAAAAAACTTACATCAAAGAAGCGCTGGTGAAGGCTGGATTGCATCAGCTGAATGAACGTAAATTCTTTGTTTTCATTCTTTACGCGCTTTCATGAGCGCAAGAAAAGAAAAGTAGGAGTAAAGCAAAACCATGACGGTCAGAAAAAGTAAGAGAAAGGAGGAATCGAGTCCCAGAAGTGTTGCCAATTTTTCAGCAATTCACTAGGACCAGGTCCTTTCGGGTTTTCCATGGTTGTATATATATATTTTTTGATGTTTCCCTGCGAGTGTCTTCTGATTGCAAGGCTTTCGCGCAGCGCTAGGACAAGAACCGAGAAACGACAAGGAGGCAACACGCCAAAATGCAACAAAAACAGCAACAAAAACTACAACAGTGATTTGTCTTTGAGAAAAAAAAAAGAAAACATGAAACAATCGAGCAAATAGATAGCGCGGTCGCATGCCAGAATCACCGATTGTTTTGTTGTTGCAAGCTTGGCATCGGGAGCAATACAAAGAAAGTTTGGTGAATCGAAACCAATAACTAAAGCTTCGCTTCATTTGTGGCGTCAGGAGCGACAGAAAATCATCAAGAATATAATAATCATACGTTGTACCAGCTCATGTCATCTGCGACGAGAGACAGATTGGAAGTATGAAGCGAAGAAGGCTGAGACGAGTACACCACTTTGTGTCGTACCTACGCAGCAATCGCTTGGATCAGATATACGCATCGGAAAGATGGAGAAGAAGGAAAGAAAGAAAAAAATCCAAGGTGTTATTGAGATAAAGCAGCGCAGCTTGCACACACAAACAGTCAAAAACCAGGGGGAAGAAAAATAACAGCCCACAAAGATTAGAAAACAAGTGAGAGAAGAAAAGAAAAAAAAAGAAGAAAATATCTTGTGCGATTGAATACATGGAAAAATACGGTGATCACACAAAGATAATACGTGAACTGCATTTCAGCAGACGTACGTGCACGAGCACCACGAATGGTGGTGCTACAACAAGAAACAATGAGAATCACAAAGGCAGTCTTCCGAATACAAAAAAAAAAAAAGCACTTGGAAAAGAAGAGACAAGACGACGCTTTTTCGTGCAGAGAAAAAAAAAGGAGTGATGAGGCGAGCGAGTATTGTGTGTTAATGTTAGCGTTAACATTGAGCCACAGTACAGGAAAGCAAAGACTATGGAAAGTAAAAGAAAAAGTGAAGAGGAAGAGAAAAGAAAAAAATCAAAGCTATGTTCACTACGTTCTTCAAGCATAGAACCAGAGAAAAAAAAACATGAACAAACGTGAGACACAAAAAAAGAGAAAAAAGAGAAAAATGCGCATTTGATTCAACTTGCGCTCTTTTAGAGCGCTAACGCGCGTGCTTCACAGAAGACTGGAGATACAGACGAAGAAGGAGCCCGCAATTGAAATGGGGCTGCTTCTCCTCTCATGCACACACCGTGAGTGAAAGCGTCATGAAAAAAAAAAGTCAGGAGAACATTTACAATCTAGATATAAAAAGAAAAAAAAAAGAAAGATATTAGAGAAGCAAAAAGAAGAGTGAGAGTACCAGAGAGCCAATAAGGAGTTCGGTGACAACAGCGAGAAGAAAGAAATGAGAAATTAGGAGAGAAAGGAAAGAAACAGAAAGGTTGTCCAAAAAAAAAAAATGGGAGAGAGAAAGAAAGGAATATAGTGAAACGACACACACTTTACAATATCACATAAATAGAGCGACAAAAAAAGAGGAGAAGAGAAAAGAAAAGAGAACAGTCAACGACCAACAGGAGGCTGACAGGCCACTAATCTCTTTGTGCTGCATTACCAATCTTCAAGACAGTTATGTGAATCTGCGATGTAAAGACCACTTGCATGATGAACGCTCGCACACACACACACACACACACACAACAGAACTGCTAGTATTCGCAGAGCTCCTCGGGAATGAAACAAAAACAACGCAACATGAGCGAGTGAGAGGAGAGAGAGGAAGAGAGAGAGAGAGCTTTATAGTGCGGTAGTAGTTGAATACGCTCGAGCGCCGTCGAACATCGAAAGTTATCGGCGACAAAACAACAGTAAACAAAACGAAAATAACGGCACTAAGTAAAATGCAGGCGAAGAAAGAGAAAAATGAGGCATCTCGATAGAGAGAAAAAAATGCAGAGCAATAAAAGGCACTCTTGAAGCAACCGCTCACAACACATGGACGTGCACACAAGTACACAAAAAAGTGAATCGATAGAACAAAAATGAAAATACACAGTGGGTAAAAGAGAAAGAGCAGACGGATAAGGGCGTACGAGAGAGAGAGGAAAAAAACAGATCAACACCTCGACAACTACCAAACAGTTTGTTACTTGATTACTCTTCTCTTTACAATGAAAGATGTGTTGATGCGTTCCTGTTTTTTTTTGTCCTTCTGATGGTATTATTCTGGACATACGGAAAGACTTTTTCTTCTTCTTAAAGAGACCTTTCGCAACCTAATTGGGTCGCGAACGCTACACGGTGAAAGGAATCACGCGCATATCTACGTCGCGTCCCACTCCCACGTCATCAGCCAGCTCTGCCCTTTCGCGAGTGAAGAAGCATTAGAGCAAATTCAACTGAATACTTATCCACCGTTAAAAAATGAACAGTAAAAAAAAAGCAATGTGTAGGGAAAATGCTATATCAACTACCCATGAATTCAGTGCGTTGACCACGGTGATTGTTCGGCCTGTCTGTGCATGTGTGCAAAGCGAGTGCTTATCCAGCAGGGAGAGAGCTGACCATTGTGATCAAAAAATGTTTAAAAATAAAAAGTAAAAATAAAAAGTGAAAATAAGAGTAAAAGAGAATATCAGCGCAGAGTGACAGAACAGAATACGAAGGAAAAATAATCAAAAAAAAAAAGATGTCAACATGCGCATTGTTGTAATTGAGTTGATTGTCCCTTTTTCTTTTTCTTCGGTATTGCCCATACACATGTGCGTGTGTGCATGTTTGTGTGGTCATGGCTGCGGCTGAAAACGCCGCTTCGGCTCTTCTGCGTGCCGACGCTGGATGAGCACTTCTGGCGGGAGATTCGCGCTCTCTGATACAGCGTCCATCTTGTCCCAGCTCTGTGAAGGAGGCAGCATCACTGGCAACCCGCAGTTCGGCATGCCTTCCACGCGGAGGAGGGATGACCTAGGCGCGGCCAGGCCACGCTGCACTGTGCGCTGCGATCGATCCACAGAAGAGTTGCCAACCGTCTCTGCGAAAGCCAGGAGGGACTGACCCGATTCAGCATCAGCGGAGCTCGTCTTGAGCGAGTTGAAAGAGAGAGGCGGAACGCTATGCCAGGTCGATTGTGTTGACTGGTGTGGCCGCACGACAACCTGAGCCTTCCTAGGACTGCGGCGCGTGACGGCCGCATCTGGTGCGACGAGTGGTAAGGGCGGGGCCTTGGCCTCTCCCAAGTCCGATACGTACGTGCACGAGTGTGGACTCGATGTGTTCGTGTGCGTGGAGGACGAGCGAGGCGGGTGCGGGAGATAGACCTGCGGTCCGAGCGACAGGATCGTGAAAGGTGGCACTGCGGGGGAGCCTGTCGCGTCAATTAAGTAGCCCCTCCCCACCCCAATACGTGGACAGCCTGGCATCTTAGGCGACTCCGCGTAAATGCTGGAGAAGGCAGTTGGCGTGTCCTCGGTGCTACCGCTTGTCGGAGTCGTGTCGAGGAGCTGCGTGATGGACTGCGCGGCGGGCAGTGAGTTGAATGATGAGGGCACCTTCTTGTGCGGCGAGAGAGAGAGGTGCGCAGCGTGACCGACACTTTCAAGGACGCTGTGCGGTGTATCCGGGTCCGTAAGCAGAAGCGCATCGAAGCAGGAGGTACTGCGTGTGCGTGGCTTGTGTGTCTGGCCTGGGGGCTGCGAGAGTGGCGTAGTGCACGTTCGTGTCACGTTGACGGGCGTCGCTGATATCGGTTCGGCTCCGCAGCACGGCACACCAAACAAAGCTTTCGTATCCACAAGGCTGTCTGCGTGGGACGCGCTGAATGAAGCGAGCTGCTCGACTATTTTTGGCTTCGCTGGCGAGAGCCCCATGAATGAGCGGAAGGCCTGCTCGGGGCTCGCATCGGCTGCGACCTTCAGAAGAACATCCTGGGCATTGCGTGCGGTCCAACGCTCGCCCTCGTCCACCGTGAGAATGTGTGCCAGCACGACGCTTAGCCATCCGTCGTCGGCAACATGCGAGGGCAGTGGCGGAGCCGACTGCGCCAACGCCGCGGCGCGAGCCGTTGGGAAAGGTGGCCGCCCCGCCAAGGCGGTGTACAAGATGGCGCCCGCCGCCCACATATCGTTCGCAGCGAGGTCATGCATCTCCCCTGTAAGGGCTTGTGGCGATTGGTATAAGTAGTAGGCGTCTGTGCCTGGTGGCGCCGCCGCGCTGCTCGTGTCTGTTAGAGCGTCGAACAAAGGGAGTCCATAATCCACAACCAGCACGTGACCATACCCGTCCGACAGCACATTCGCGGGTGCCAGATGGCCGTGGTAAATGTGGTGCTCGTGGAGATAGACCAATGCGGAGATGACCGCGACAAAAAGGTGGAAAGCATCGCCGACAGAGAGGGGCTCACAGGTGAAGACACCGTTGCAGTTCTGCAAGCAGATACGGGAGCCTTCTCGGATGTAGTCACGCGTCAACGCAAGTGCCACCGCCCCGTCATCGCACTGCGTCGCCGTGCATGCGTACACTTTGGCGAGATTCGGGTGATAAAGATCTTTAAGTTTGACCAAGCTGTCCATTCTCCTCGCGACAGCGTACTTTGTGGGGTACTGAGACGGCGGCAGGCACACAAATTTAAGTGCTCGCAAGTCATAGTCGCGCGTGACTGCTTTAAAAGTGATGCCACAGGGTTGGTCACGCAGCGTCTCGATGACTTTGTGATTGTTCAAAAACAAACCGTACTCATTTTGTGTGTCCACGGTCACTTGACGCATAAAAGGGCGTGTCAGGCAGTTGAGGAACTGCATCACCAAAGGACTTGACACACGGTCAGACGGCTGCCGCCAGCTGTGCGAGACGTTCAAGGAGCCGCTGGTTTCCACAGACTTGGCGCCAAAAGACGTTTCAACCGTTCTTTCGCACCCATCAACCACCCCGTGAGGGCGGCGAGAGCCACCCATGTGTCCCGAAGGCTCTCGAGAAGGGCCGATGGGCGGTGAAGGCGCGTTAAACTTCAAGTCCATCCCGCCTTATCGGTTGTTGTTGCTGTTTCGGAAGCACGGAGGCTCAGCGTTCTAATCGATGGTCGCTCAAGAAACGGTGCAATAGTGTCTTTTTTTTGTTTTAAAGAGAAAAAGAAAATAAGACGAGAAAATAAGAGAAAAAGATGAATTGTGAGAACGAAAGAGAAAGTACAAGTAGCAGGCACACAGGCGATAAAAAAAGGGCAAACCGCGATGCAAAAGAAACAATTTTTCAAAACTGGTGCCGGGACAACAACAGGTTTTCCGAAGAAATGCTGTGGTGAGAGTACTTAACAATGAAAAATAAAACCAAAAAAAATTAGATGAAAGAATTTGTACGTCGTGGATACAAAAAAAGTTTAAAAGTTGAAAAAGACACTTGTTGGGGATAAACGGTGTAAATTAAACAAACAAAAAAAAAAAGAGAGAGAGAGAAAAAAAAAAAAGAGAAGTAAATTCAGTTACCAACAAAGTGACAGAAAAAGAAAAAAAAAGAAAAAAAAAACAAGATGAAAAGTGGTTCAATCACTCCTGCAATCAGGCAACGGCTCTTTTTTTTTTTCTTTTCTTGTTGCTCTACTATCAGTACAACAATAATAGTGCTTGAGTGATAAAGCTAGAGGAAAACTAATCAAACAAGAAAATAAATTAAAAAAAAAGGTATGCGCGTACACCTGTGCAGTTGAACGCACGTATTGATGATGAGAAAAGTACAGGTACGTGAGTGAAAAGGTGTTAAGAGAAAAAGAGAGAAATATTTTGTGTTTTCTGAGCAGCGTAGCGAAGTATTATATACGTCAGTAAAACCAATTGAATATGTGTAGCAAGTGAATCAGAGAAGGATAAAAAAAGGGAGGATAATAGGTAAGAGCATATATATATATATATATATAGAGAGAGAGATCTTCACGGTCAAAAAGTGTACATGTGTACAGAATCGTGTGTGCGTGTGTGCGCGTACGACGTGGGAGCACTAGCCCCGTCCTACGCAAATACGAGAAAGTCAATGATAGAGGTAGCGAGCATTGCAACGATTCAAAAAGACATGTCTCACAGACACACGCGGAATAACACATGACCAGTCAGTTCTTTGTGTACGTGTGTTTCTATTTTTCTACTTCCATCAACAGTGAGTGATCGTCAAGTTCAGTTTTAGTTTGTCAGATTTTGCATTTCTGTTCTATGCAATAGTCAACAGGGTTCACGACAACTGCGTGGGCCACAGCACCTCTCGCAGACCGTAGGCACACAAGAAGCCAAAGTGCAGAAACAAACAAACAAACAAAAGGATAATAAACGGAAAAAGAAAAAGAAGTATCTGCTCCCAAACAAGAGGCATCAAGAAAAAAGAAATGAAGAGGAAAAAAAACCACAACTTTGGGTACTCTCGCGCCCACTTCATCACAACTCTACGCCGGGCTTCATCGAAAGCACAGTGCAGCGGGTTGCGAATGGCTACCCGGAAACGTCATCGCACCAACTGCTATCTTGCACAATTTCAGCAGTAGAAACGGCAGCACATGCACTCTCGAAAAAAAAAAAAAAGATTGTTCAATGAAGACGTGAAAAAAAAAAAAAGGAGAGAGCGACATCAACAGGGCAAAAAAAAAAAAGGCGTTGAAGGGGAAGAACCACCTTGTCGATTGGTGCGAAGCTATTCAGTGGGGCGGTGTGCACTTCGCGTCCACGGCTCACCAGTTCATCCTCTTCTTCTCATCTCACACTGAAAAGACCGAGGCACCGTTATTGGGGTGTTCTCCTCTTCCAAGTAGCAGATCCGGCATGACTGTGATGGCCGTGGCACCAACCAAAAAATGCCGAACATTACTGTCGAAAGAACAAAAGGAAAAAAAAAAGGTAAGCTAACGTAGTAACAGAAACGGCAACACATTCAGCCGACGTGTGAAGCGACTGATGTCAGCTGCAACACCAAGACACACACAAAGAAAAGCAAAATATGAAATGGGGGTGATGTGAGAAAGAGAACGATGTGGGGGAAAAAAGAAGGAGGGAGCGCTGCTGTTCGAATCATTGTTCACATAAACGAGAACAAAAACAACAGCAAACCATGAAAAATGAAACAAAACACAACAACAAAAAAAACCAAGAAGAGAGAAAGAACACGCACAGAACTCTCACAAGTCAAGGACATTGATAAAGTGGTGAAGGTTTCTTCCTTGGAGAGCGAGACAGGCAGTTTTGCGAAGTCAGCACTAGCTCGGGATAGCCGAATAGTAGGGCGGCATCGCGCTGTGCTGCTCCTTCGTCGAGCCAGCCGACGCCGACTTGAGCACCGCTGACTCATCCTGCACCATATCCATGAACCGTTTCGTTTGATTCTGCATTGCCACGAATTTCTTTTTGCGCTTGGCGAGAGACTCCTCGGTGCTTGGGCTTGAGCCTTCTGCTTCCCTCTTCATCTCAATTGCCTTGATCTCCGCGGAGAGAGTTGTCATGTCGGCCGCGAGCTTTTTCAACTGTGCCTTGTGGTAGCGGAGGAGGTCCCTGTACGAGTTGCACACCACTGGCCGCCCCGACACGTTGCAGAGCTGCGAGGTTTGGTACGCCAGCATATAAAAAGCCGTGTTTTTCTCTCCCAGCGCCGCCCCGCCCTGCTCCGCATCCGTGACACATGAGCCGCAAATGGTGTAGCAAGGCCCACCGAGGACGTAGCGCAGCAGGAGCTTCATAGGGCTTGTTGTGTCCTTCAGGTATCGCCGCAAGGTTGCGGCAGAGTCACGCCCAACCACGATCGTGACTGATGAGAGAGAGACGTCGCCCTCCGCCTCCACCACGAGCTTCTGCCAGATCGTCACGACGAGAAGGTGCTCGTGCTGTGTGGCAGTCAGAGTCTTGTCGGCGCGCAGGGTCCGGGACACGGCGTCTTGGCCGTCTTGCGGAGTCCACAGCGCGCGGAAGGTCGAGGACGAGACGAACGGCCCTGCGAGTGGGGAGAAGCTCATCTCCACCGGCTTCGACACCGCTGTGTTGCTCAGAAGATCCGTGGACTGTCCATCCTTGACGAAGCTTGCGGAATAGAAGAGTGTCGCCTCCGACGGACGCTCACGTGTGCAGACGCTGACGATCATGCGCAAAAGCTGTTCTAGCAGCGTCGTTTTTGCGGCTTCCACCGTTTCCTGCAGCACAATAGACACGTTCGAGCCCGCCAAGAAGCCCTGCAGACCTGCCACCAGCACGGACGACTTGAAGAGACTGTTGGGGTTGACACCAGCGGGGATCGCCGGTGGCATCGCCGCTCCGGCGTCTGCACGGACCTCGGATAAGTTGCTGTGCGTCGCGGCCTCGGTGGCGGCGGCAAGGCAAATAATGTCATCGAACTTGAATTCCTGCTGCATGGGATTCAGCTGCGTCCCTGTCGTGAGGATCAGCTCACCCGCGCGAGATGTCTCCGTGATGGTGATGCTCTGTGTGCTGGTGACACTGGTGCTCGCGGGCGAGGCATCGGTGCCCAGGCTTTGGCGGCGCCGCATCATCGACGTCAAGGCGACGTCCGTCGCGAAGAGCACGATGGAGCGGCTGGTAAGACCCGCCTCGGCTGGCAGAGGCTGTGGCGTGAGCTGAGGCACGCTGGGGCTAACCACTGGGTTCATTTCACTGGGATAGAGGTGCCCGGACGTGTGCGAGGCCACCGTGTCGACTGAACGGCTGGAGCGCTCTTGGATAAGCGAGCGTGGCTCAGCCGCGGCGGCGTCAAGGTTCAAGCCATCTGTGCTGTCCCTCGCGCTCGGGGCTTTAGTGGAGGCGAGGGAGTTCAGCTTCGTCGGCGGACGACGCGAGGAGTCACCGTTGGACTGGAGGGAGTCAGGCGAGAGCACCAGACCTGGGCCTCGCACAGGAGCCGAGTTCGGCGCGACGGTGGCGGGCGTTGAGCGCTTGGTGCTGTGTGGGCTCGGAGGCAGATCTAACCCACGCGAGGCGACAGAAGGGTCCGAGGAGGCCGCAGGCGGGGCAGCGGTGGGTCTCTTCGGGGTCGCTGCAGGCGTCGTGCGCTGGCTGTTACTCACGTTTACGCTCGACACAGGTTCCGCCAGCTGCGAGGCGTCGCCGACTACCGTTCCAGGGCTCACGGCACGGTATGTCAGCAACTCATAACCGCACGGCTCTGTCAAGTACACCATGTGTTGGCGCGCGAGTTCGTCGTACGTGTCAGCCTTGGCCGTGAGCTCAGCGCAGGCCTCCGCGGACAGCAGACCGCTGTTAGCGTTGTCGGCGATTCGTTGGCGGAGGCTGCGTGCGGCGGACTCGCACTCCGTCACGTACGCTCGGACGGAGTTGTGGCGATGGGCCAGCGTGCGTGGGGACTGCGATGGACTGCGCGCCACGCCACTGTCGGACTGTTCTTTGCGGATCTGGTAACGCGTGGTGGAGAGGGTTTTGGCCTTGTGCTGCATGAGCATCGCCCGCATGGTGCACTCCGGGTCCGCCTGGTCCTCGTCCACGGTGAGGGCGTACACTGTCTTCAACTTGCCCTGCAGTGCGTCCTGGAAGAGCTGGATTGGGTATGTCGTGGGGTTCCCTTGAATGCCATGCTCGAACATGTCCACACGCCCGCGCGTGCTGATGAGTGTGTACGAGGAGAAACGCGCGTCGTACATGCGGCCCTCGTCGATCTCAGCAGAGGACAACTCACTGCGAGATAGCCGCGTCGTCGTCTGCTGCACACACGTCATCACAACGTACACCTCCGGGTCGTCTGTCGCCACGTCATCGGCGAGCTGCAAGATAGACGTGAGGTAGGACGCAACCACGCCAGAGTCCACCAGGTCGACACCGCGGGTTTCGTACAAGAGGGAGCCGAACACGGGGGAGATGCCAATGCGCACGCCACCATTGCCCGTGTCACCGTAGCTGCGGTTGGCAGCCAGCGATGACGTGGTGATTTCGCTGGCGGTCGCGTCGGTGTCTGCACAGAGCGGCAGGACCAGGTCCTTGAGAAGCTTCTTCCCCCGCAACACTGAGGCAAACAGCGTGATCTTGAAGGGCAACGCATCGTCCAACTCTGCGCTGCCCTGACGCAGCTCAAGGGCGTTGTGGAGAGTGCTGTGAAACGCCGCCCATACCGGTTGAGAGCGAAACGGCTGGATGTAGCCTGTGATATCGGTGACTAGCAGGGCCGCGTTCATCTGCTTCACCGTGAAGGCCTCCTGCAGACGCTCCAAAGAGGAGAACGAAAGCATGAGACCGACTGTCTCGTTCACGTCTGCCGTGGCGGAGCGCACCTCATCGACCTGAAAACGGCACTTGACAGATTCCTGTTTGGGTGGCTGGGGCGGCATGGTGAGCAGGACATGCGTGTCGTCGGTGCGCTGAATAAACGCATCCGGGTTCTCTCCGGCCGCGGCGGGCTTGTCGCCGCTGCCATTGAAGAGCAGCACCACAGTGCGGAACGGAGTATTCGGGTCAGGGAGAGTCTTGATGCTCGAGTAGTGCTTGCTGTTCTCCCACTCGGCATGCAGCCGATTTGCGACGCTCTGTGATGGCGCAGCGGCGTCACCAGAGCGTATCGAGTCAGCCATGCGCAGCGTTGGCCACTTCTCGGCGGTGGCCTCCTGCAGCTTGCGCCGTGTACTTTCCATTTTGCGTGCGTCGTGCTCGCGAATACGCACATTAGTGGGCATATCGATGTGAATATCATCCCCATCTGTGTCCATCTCCGGCGCGGGGGCACGCGGACTATTCTCGACGACAATTTGGCGAGGCTTCGCGGGGACAATAACGGTTTGCACGGATGGCTTCTGCGCGACGAGCTCGGGAGGAGACAACAGCCGCAGCGGAGAGCGGAGTGACGGGGGCGAGGCGGGCTTTGGAGCTTGCTCCTCCTTCGCACTCAATGGCTTCGCCGCCTCGAGGACAATCACGCGGGAGGCGGTCTCGTAATCTTCACGGCTGCCCGAACCAGTCTTGGGGTGTACGGTCGTGTTGATCGCTGAGCTCTCCGTCTTGCGAACACGTCCACGTGTGCCGGGGAGAGGGTAGAAGACTGGTAGTGCGTCTGAATTACGGATCAACTCCTCCGCGTCTTCGCGAAAGCGATTCATAGAGACGCTGTCGTGCATGGACATCTCATCTCCGCTCGACTCGTGAACCTTTTTCAGAAACTTCCGCACGCTGCCACTGCGCGGCGCCTCATTGTCGTAGCCACGGAGTGTTTCTGCGAGTTTGAGAACGCGCTCGGCGTGGGCGCCAGGGTCATCGCGGTCGATGAAGATGGTGATGCAGGTGCGGCAGCACCCGCCGAATGACTGGCGCACCAGCGGCCACAGACCTTCGGGCTCTTTATTCAGCAGGCTCATCAATGTCTCCACGTTGCTGCCCAAGAAGAGGATTTTGAGGCATGCCACGTACACCTCGTGCGGCCCGTCTACCTCCGTCGCGGCGATTTTCTTGGCACTCGTGATGCTGCGCGTCGAGTGCGCGGCACCTGGCACTGTGACGTCGGCTGAGCTGCGGGTCTGTTTCAGATGGAGCGCAACGCACATCATCGCGTTCTTGTCCACGTACGGATCAAAGCCGAGGACGCGGGCGTTGTGAATCGCGGCACGACCGAGGTACGTCGCCTCGCCTTCGTTCGCCACCTGCACGGGGCGGTAGTTGTGGATAACGGTGCCGCTCACGGGGTTGGCGGCCAGACCAACCAGCTCCGGCGTCGTCTCCTTCTCGGTCGTCGGCAGCACGTTTGACACCTGCTCGCCCGGGAGCAGTGCGTACGCGCTCATGGCAAACTCATTTGTGAACTGCGGCCCCATGCTCTGCGCCTGGCGGAACACCGTGGACACCGTCGTGGCGACGAAGTCCTCCGCGATCGCATTGCACCGCTGCGTGCACGTCACCGCCACCATCGCGTTGTGGCCAGACAAGAAGTGAATACGAAGAAGCTCGAGCACGCCAGATTGCTGGGTTTCACCACTCGCGTACGACACGCGCATCACTTCATCGGCCTCATACGCACCAGCGCTCGAGTTTGCAGCGCTCGTCACGGACTGCTGCGAGCTGCGCCGCTTACCGAGGGAAACAGGCTCTTCGCGACGGAGAATCGGGGAGGGGGCCAGCTCCGGCACACCGGTGTAGATACGACGAGGATCCAACGAGGCCGGGCGGAACGCGAGCGCATCAGGCACCGGCTCCTCCGCAGTCACGGTCGACACCTCGCCTTCCTTCGGCTCCTTCTCGACCACGGCGACGATGGCCTGAATGGCGTTGTCCGTGTACATCTCTGCCATGAGATCATCACCGCTGCTCGTCCCGTCCTTCTTGTCTGCATTATCGGCGACAATCTCCGGCACGCTATCCCACGACACGCTGGCCTCACGCATGAGCGACTTGCCGGCTGTCGGTGTGGTTGCCTCTGGAGACCGCATCTCCACCTCTCGCGAGGCCGCTGGCGGGGCGCGCACGTCATAGGAAATGTCGTAGAACCCAGCCGGGTCAGCAGGGACCAAGTCGGACACCTCCTTGCGCAGGCGTGCGCTGTCTTGCTGTGTCAGCGGCTTCGGCTTGCGGATCGAGCGCTCGTACATGGCCGCAAGACCGCTCGTGGCCTGCAACGTGGGTTGCGGCACGTCCTTGTTCATCTGCGCGAAGAAGGCGCGGCTCAGGTCACCGACATCATGGCGGCTGCTCGCGTTGTCGGCCAAAAGCAGCGCGGGGGACTCCTCCAGTGGTGTATTTGGGAGCGGGGTCCTGCTGAACTGAGCTCCGAGGCCGTACATGTCATCGTCCTCCCAGGCCTTCTTGGGCCCGGTGTAATAGCTGTAGTTGCCCGACAAGGCCGAGGAGAGATCTCGCGTGGAGTTCTTGGGACGCGAAGAGATGATAGGCTGTGAAGCACTCATGGGGCCAGACAGAGGGCTCCTTGGGCGCTTCGCCGCGTCGTTTTGACTTGGTTGGCTATCTATCAAGCCATCGTAATCGTACCCGCTGTTGGTGCTGAGCCGCCGCTGAAGAGGCGAGGTGGCGAAACCGTAGTCGCATCCGAAGATGGACATGTCGGAGAGATCGCTCATGATTGGGGGTGGTGTTATCTACTGCGAGGATCAGGAAAAATACAGATAAAATTAGCAATAATTAGAGAACAGCAAGGGTGAACAAAAAGAAGAGAAAACCAGAGAAAAGGAGAAAACGAAAAGCAAGAACGGTGCTTTCGATCTACGAGCAAAATGTACCTACTCCAGCGAGGAGAAGCAAAAAGCTGAAAATAATGAAAAAGAAGAATTTTGAAATGCACAAGGTGTCAAAAAATGGAATAAGTAAAAAACAAACAAACAAGAAAAACAAAGATCACACTAAAATACAAAAAATGTGTCAAAAAAGCAAAGGAAAAAAAAAAGGTTGTGTATACACAGAAACAGTGATTGTTCCACACTGAAGATCGCCTTTAAGCGATAATAATAATAAAAAAAAAAGAAAGAGGGAGCGCAAACGCAAAAGAAACAGAAAGAAAAAGGAAGAAAATGAGACGGGGAGAAGTAGAATAAACTTCTGACCCACAACAAACTACCTTATCTGATAACGAGTTTGAAAAAACAACAACAATGAAGTGAGACAAGCTAATCCGACAATAACAACGCTAGTTGATTCTGAACGATGACGACTTGAAAAATTCACACGGAGACAAATGTCAGGCGCGAAAGAGGGTGAAGAAGAGAAAAATAAACAAAAAACAAACAAACAAAAGAGAGTGTGTGCAATGCAAAAGTAGAAGGCTGCACGGATTGGTGAACGCCGTTTGTTTGTGGCTTTGTAACAGAGTGCAAGCAAAACAGGAGTACACGTTTACGGAGCTTGTAAGGCAGAAGTAATTAAAAAACAAAGATCGACTAAACGAGGGCAAACGGAAGGGCAAAGCACGCACGCTCGTGTGACTAATTGTTTAGCAATCGGGAGAGATGAACGGAGGAATAGGATAGAGAGAGGGAATATGAATGAATCATAAAAAAAAAGGGGGAATGGGGGAGAAGCGTTGTTGAGTTTATGGTTTGGCTGAGGTAATGAGCTGGTTATTGCGATCATTTTTCGCTCAGACTCTCAACCAGTGTGACCCGTCTGGTGCTCAGTTTTCTCGTCTGCTCCTGCATGGATGCATCTCGTGCGCAATCACGCCGCTCAGCTCGGCGAAGAGCACTGACCACATCTCTAAAAGCACGTAAATGAGAGAGCTGGGCAACGACTTTCTCATCCCGCCCAGCTATCGAGTTTGACGTCACGCCTACATCAGCATAAACAAGACGATGATCCTGTACGTTGGACTCATTTTCTGCTCATTTACCCTTCTCCTCTTTTTCGTTTTTTTTTCCACGTTTGTAGTCACTCTTTAGACATGCGATCTGACAAATACAGAAATAGAAATATCGACACCGGTGCACAGTACAAGCGCGAGTAAACGGCAATTGAGTGCACCCACGTTCAGGAACTTGGCTTTCATTTTTCATTTTCGTTTCTTCAAGGTGCGTTCAATGTTTTTTTGTGTGTTTTCGTAACCAAATCACTAACCACTCCCGTGCCATTTCCTCTCACTTTGTGCAGAGAGAGAGAGAGAACTTGATCAAAGCACTGAGGAGAATTGAGAGCTTACTGCTCCTCGGCCTGACGCTTCTTCTTGGCAGCCTCAGCCTCGCGCTCCTGCTCAACGACGTGAACGAACTTCTGAAGCTCCTCCTCGCCGAGGTACTCAGCCTTGTGAAACTGAAGCACCAGCAGCTCAATATTCTTCGAGCCACTCTCCACAACTTCGAGAAGTGACTTGATTGCAAAGTGCACGCACTCATCTCGGGACATGTCCGGCGTGTAGCTCTTCTCCATGTACTCGACGACGGTTTGGTCATGGCGACCAATGGCGCAAGCACGCCAGGCGGAGCTCAGACCGGAGGGCTCAGTTTTCCACAAATGGGGCTGGCCGTCTTCGTTGAAACCGCCAATGATGGTTGCCACGCCGTACGGGCGGCTGCCTCCACTTTGGGTCGCCTTCTGCTGCAGGAGAGCGACGTAGCGCACCAGAAGATCGACGTCCATGTTATCTTCGTAGTTGAGGCGGAAGCGTTGGCACTCCAGTTGAGATTTGTTGATCAGCACACGTGCATCAGCAGACAAACCCGCAAACGCGAGAAAAATGTGGTCATCGACTTTGTAAATTTTGCGAATGGTACGGCTGTCCTGCAGTTTTTGTGCAGAGCGCTTCTCCACGGCAATCACCACCGCGTCCTTTCCGAGCACACCCACAGCCGCGAGACCCTTCTTCACGGCCTCTTGGGCATATTCGACCTGGAATAGATGCCCGTCAGGGGAAAACACAGTCAGCGCGCGATCGTAACTCATCTGGACTTGGTATTTGTCGTGCAAGAAGAGTCAATAAGTAAATAGTATGCTACAAGCAAACAAAAAGATTTTTGTTTTTGTTTTCTAAAATCAACGTGTTCAAGAC
Source organism: Wallacemonas sp. 195SL (assembly GCA_030849605.1). Classification (NCBI taxonomy): domain Eukaryota; phylum Euglenozoa; class Kinetoplastea; order Trypanosomatida; family Trypanosomatidae; genus Wallacemonas; species Wallacemonas sp. 195SL. The sequence goes on along the minus strand of JASANS010002302.1, from coordinate 3,070 downwards.
ACGTAGAGATGGAAGCAGATTAGAGCAGTCATGAGGAAACAAAAGGATGCGTGTGCCAGAGAGAAGAATGAAAGAGGAACACATTGTCATACATTCATCAATGTGGAGTAATACCCCCCCTCCCCTCCCATGTGAGGGTGCCGCTTGCGCTGATGGTAGTTTCCTTTCTTTTCAAAAGAACGGATTTCGTGTGCTAAGTGGAAGAGAAAGCTGAGAAACTTCGAAAACTGTTATTGTGTCTGTTCTGTATTTGCGTTTACCTCGATTTAAGCCGAGAGATGTGAAGAATCCTTCCTTGAGCAACAACAGCAATGAAAAAAAAAACATCGGCTTTGGATTCAAGATTTTGTTCCGTGCTGAAGCCGTGTTGTACTGCTAGTCGAATGCCGCCTCTAACACGCGGTCAGGCACGCATGTGGGAGACGAAGGCAAAGACTAGGAGAAACAAGAAGCGAGATACGGTCAACGGTGTCTCTGTATCGTACTGATTGGATGATACGGGTAAAAAAAAAAAAAGAAGAAACAATCATACTTTACATTTGGCCCACATCGGCAGGTCGGGACAATGTGCTGAATTATTGTTTTTTTTCTTTCTTAGGTAGGCACAATAGAGTTCACTTTTCCACCGTGAATAAGCTGTATTTCAAAGGCATTTCTTCAACAGAATTGACGAGGTGAGCTTAAACAGGAAGAAATGTACCCTCGATAAGACGAGTGCAACCTCCATCAGACTGTTTGCGTTGAGCGTTGAAAAACTAAAAAAAATGAAACAAGTAAACAACGCGACAATGATGGTGAGTGCGAGGAGGCACCACCATTTCCTCATCGCATCTGTTCCCAGAATATGTGATAAGCGTGGCGCGTGCACCAGAGAACATGCGGCGGCACCTTTTTTTCATCAATAGATGTGTGCAGATGCACCCCGTCGGGCATCAGACACAAATAGTCACCAGACGCCAGCTGCTGCCCGTCGTATGTTCTCTCATGCTCTGGCCACTCTGTGGCTGAGAGAGGGCGATAATTGACCAAGCGCAGCCATTCTGGCGCTGCGACAGAGGGGAATCTGCGTGATGCCTCACCGTACGCAGCGCGAACAAGCTCGTCGTCTGAGTCGTGCAGCGCAGGGGTCATTGCCCAGCATCGGTCATGTGAGCGTATCACAAACTTGCGCCAGCCGTTTCCAGTGCAGTTCATCTTGGGAGTGCGGCTGAGAATAACGGGTGGCATGCTGGCATTCGCGGCCTTGAACGCTTTTGCGTTCGCGACAGCCCGCCGTATCACCCGGACGTAGGTGTTCTCGTGAAATCGATGCGTTCGCTCAACATTCTCCTCCCACGTCGGGCTTGGAAACTTGGTGCGGTTGGGAGATAAGCTTGCCACGCGTGCATACCAATCCAGTGTTTTGTCTGTGAATGCGAACAAGTCGTTTTCTAAGGTCGGCCGGGAAACATGCCACATGCCGGTGAACAACTGCACGGCGTCAACTGGAACGCGGCGCAGCCTGTGTCTATCGACATCTAGCGTGTCTTGGCAGAGACAAACCGGCATTTGCTCCTCCATGTCTCGAATCACGTCACCAAGGTGCCTGCGACATTGCGCTTGATGTGGAACTGAGAGCGTTGTGGTGCTCGGTGTTGGCCACCGACTTTGCAGCGTGTCCTTGAGGTCCGCCGCCGCGCCGGCACGGTATCGCTGACGGTGGTACTGCAGATGCACACGCAAGAAACCGGTGCTCTCCAGACCGAGCGCAGCCTTGGAGAGCTGGTACATAATGTGCCCGAACGGTTCCTTCGAGTGGGTGAAGTGCAATGCGCACTCGTCGCGCTCAATCAATGGCTCGGGAAGGAGTAAACGGCACCCATCAATCATGCGCATCAGCCCCGCACCATGCCGACGTGCCCAGCTATCACCGATCATCAAAATATGAATCTCAGTCACGTTTAACCCACGCGGGTCCTCCACCGTGAGGTCGTGGCCGGCGGCATGCCACGCAGACTGCCTCAGCTTGGAGGCCTCGTAGAGGCGCCGCAACGCCCCGAGCACGACGGAGCAATCCACATCATCCCCGATTGGGCGGTAAACATTTGTGGCGAACGCGGGTCTCATGTTCCTGGGAGAGGAATAATGCACTACCGGTGTACGATACACCTGTATTTTGTCTATGGCGCGGCGCTCGAAAGCAGTCAGCGTAAAGAACGTGCAAGAGAGAAGAAATAGGGTGATCAGCAGTACCGCACCGCTACGATGCCTCTTTCTGGCCGTCACAGCCTTCATTTAAAGGGGTTTTACGCAAAAAAAAAAAAGAAGTGTGTAAAACAAGAAAAACAAAAAAAATACAGAAAACAACAACAAAAAACCCGAATTGAGCTCTTCAGGTAAGAGTCTGACGGGGCGAAGAGCGGAGGAGTTTGTGCGCGGAAAGTGGCTAGTTTTAGTGGTGAGTGTCGGCTGCGAAACCGCTAAATGCAGGAAGCAGTGTCAACGTCAGCTAACGTTGATTCAAACAATTGATATTAAATCTGATGGGAAAGGGAGAACGAGACAGACAGAGACAGCAAGGGAAAACGAACACGGAAAGTGTGATATCAAAGGAAAAAAAAATACAACGAATGCTTGCGAGAAAGAGACAGAAAAAACAAAATGGAGAGCACAACAACAAGACCAAGAAGGCTCTGTTGTTGTTTGTACCAATACTGTGCATTCATTTCGCGCGCCTCAACCGGTCACGAGGAACCTGGGAGGTGCCGTGTGATCCCAGCCGTCCGCAGACCCCAGAAAGGCCTCCGCGACGAGTAAAGTAGCTCTTGTGCGCATACCCTCAACGAGCACAACGGCTGTACATGAGCGCGTGAGACAGGTGGTGTCCGACACGAGCACATCGACTTCGACTAGAGACAAAGCACCTTCATCTTTCGACATCGTCATCGCCACCAGCATGGTGAATGGCGCGCAGACTGCGGACTTGATGATCTGCAACTCGGTTCGCAAACCCACCGTGATGGATGCTGTTGGGGCACGGCTGCGCACACACCATACGCCATCCCGCACACACAAGCGCATGTTCATCGCA
>JASANS010002301.1:0-50983 GCA_030849605.1 Wallacemonas sp. 195SL | reverse complement strand
TTACGGCGACACGCCCAACACCGCCGCGCGCACGGAGCACCTCGCGGACGGCGGCCAAGTGCTTCTCACGCAGTTCACCGTCGAGCAGCTCACCGAGGAGCAGCAACAGCAGTTCGACCTGCAGTCGGTCGGCCCGCAGTACATGCGCGGCGTGGCGAATGCGATCGAGATGTATCAGCTGAACACGGTGGGCGGCCGTGTGTTTCACACAATCCACACCGAGCCCAGCGACGCACAGGTGGGGCACTCTGCTGCCTCTCCGGGAGCCGCGGAGGACTCCACCGCGAAGCTCAGCGATGCGGATGTAAACAAACCAGTGGTGGCGCAGCTGGAGGACGAGGCCTCCTCCTCCGCAGACACATCACCAAACCCTGAGGACGTGCAGAGCACACGCGATGTCTTGGAAGCTTTCTTCGCACCATACGATTTGCGCCGGCGCATCAAGCTCCTGCGCAACCTCGCGAAGCACGTCGGTATCACGGTGCTGCGCCGACCTGACGACAGCGACGGCGCCTACGCCGATGAGCTGATGACAGCCCTCTGTGTGCATACGACAAAGATCCTCGACATTCAGAACGCCATCGAATCGGCCATGACCGACGACGATGGGGAGGACAGCGAAATGAGCAGCATTGTCCAAGCACACCAACGCGAGGCCAGTGAGGGGGACATTGCTATCGTCGAGGCGGAACGACGCACTCCGTACGGAGGGGCTGCGACCGCGACGAGGGAGTGTAGTTCGAGGGCCTAACACGTTGAGCACCGATGCTGTGGCTGAGCCGAACGTCTTTGCATCGTCCCTCCCCATGTCGACGCCCACTGAGAGAAGCGAAAAACGGCCGGTGTCATCTGAGAGTCCAGTCTAACCGTGGCACAGTAACCCCAACAGAACCAGCTCAAGGGCTTGCTTGTGCAGTCAAGAAGCTGGCGTTTCAGCGTTGGTTGGACGACGACGCTTAGTCTCGCGGTTTCGGTTGACGTGCCCTGTTTCGTTTGAACATCCGTTTGACGTGATTCGGTGGCATAAGCTCTTTGAATGGTGCCGTGACCGGGGCATGCAGGGTACACGCCGAAGCGTGATGGTGTCAAATTTGGACGAAAGCACGTCACAACTGATGTGGGGACTGCCACTGTGATTGCCTCTGTCTCTGTGTCTCTCTCTCTCTCTCCCGCTTTTCCGGCAGTCACACATCTCTGGATCTCGCATAGCGGGTAGGAAGGAAGGGTGGCTGCCCCCTTGAGCGGGGCAACGTCATGATGTGACTGGTGCGCGTCGTCAGTATAGTTTTCATTGTACACCACCGCGGTAGCTCTCGGCGAATTTGGTGGTTGAGTGAGCAGTGAGGGGTCAAATGCCTTCGCAGGCCTTCCAATGTGTCGTTGTTGCTGTCCTCCTCCGCTTTGGGTTACCAGAGCGTCTCATCGCTACGAATGCCTTCTAGACATGGTGGCATTGTACTAGAAGGTGGGCGAGCTGGAGGAATACGCGGAGATGGTCACTGTTTCCGACATCCACATGTACGCCACTATCGCCAGCTATTCAGGCACTCCTCCTCCTCTTTTTTTTTTCTGTTCATTTATTAACTTCTCGGGTCATTTTTTAGATCAAAAAACAGTATAATAAAGCACAAATTGGACAACATGGGCTCGTCTCCATCGGAAAAAAAAACGTTAGTTCTAGAATTTGTGGGCTTAACTACGGGGGAAAAAACTCTGCGACGGTATTTCGTAATTTCAGTGCTGTTCTGGTTGAGTTGCTTATATGTTATCAAGTCTCGTTCGTTCGACCGTAGATGCGGTAGACCTGTTGCTTTATGCACTTGTTTATTTCTTATTTGTTAGCTAACGAAGCTCTTTCGTGACGCGACGCTCTTCAGGTTCCGCAGCATGTACAAATATTTTCAAAGCAAATGCATGCGGCGAAGCTACTAGCGTATCAGTACTGACAACACCATCGAATTGTGTGATGGTCCAAGGTCAAACTTTTAAGCCTTTTTTTTGTTTTTATTTTCTTTGCTTTGTGTCCGCACCATTTTTCCGTTTTGTTCGTCCCTCAGTTTGCATTGCATTGTCTTACCCTTAATAGCACTTCATCTGTGAGTTAATTTACGGCCAGCCTTGTCTTTTATTATCCCTAAGTGAGGGCGAGCGAGTCTCCTTGATGTCAGGTTGTTCTTTTTTTTTTTTTACCACTATTTAAGACTGTCAGCGTGCATGTGTGTTGTTATCTATTTCGCTCGTTTCTCTTCCATGTCTTTCTTTTGTTAGTTGACTTTCTCTTTATTAGCTGACCACCTTTTGTGCAGAAGAAAAATAAAAAATCACGTTTTAGCGCCGTTCATCTCACAGACGGCGTTACTTGTCAGAGTTGCCTGACACGATCGATTCTGCGGCTGCTCTGCGGTTGGGCGGGGGAGCTTGAGGTCGGTTCCTTTCGTTCGAACACATGTAGCTGTGAGTAAGCATGGCCACACCGTGTGTGAGGCAAGACCCCTGTCGGCCTCCGTCTTGACCGTGTCTCGCACGACCGGACCTCGGATGTGACACCTTCACAGCTCACCCCACAGGAGTCTCTCAGACTCCGCTTTGACGCCGTGTTTCCCTGTCATTGTCACGCACTCTTTCTCTTTCTCTTTCTATCACGTTCTCACAAAAACAAAATCACACACACACACACATACATACATACACACATAGCAAACGCAAACATCTTCATAACAGTATCGCACGCTACCTTCTCTTTCCCTTCATAACCCCCTCACACACACACACATTCCCAGAACAATGGTGAACGTCTGCGTCGTCGGTGCGGCTGGTGGTATTGGCCAGTCCCTCTCCCTCCTGCTCATGCGCCAGCTGCCGCACGGTAGCACGCTCTCGCTCTACGATGTCGCCGGCGCGCCTGGCGTGGCCGCGGATCTGTCCCACATTGACAACAGCGGTGTCACGGTCAAGTTCGCTGCCGGTAAGATCGGCGTGCAGCGCGACCCCGCGCTCGCGGAGCTCGCCAAGGGCGTCGATGTCTTCGTGATCGTCGCCGGCGTCCCGCGCAAGCCCGGCATGAGCCGCGATGACCTCTTCAACGTCAACGCCGGCATCATCCTCGACCTCATCCTCACCTGCGGTACCGCTAGCCCCAAGGCCGTCTTCTGTGTCGTCACCAACCCCGTCAACAGCACTGTCGCCATCGCCGCGCAGGCGCTCAAGAAGCTCGGCATCTACGACAAGAACCGTCTCATGGGCGTCACCCAGCTCGACGGCCTGCGTGCCTGCCGCTTCATCAACGAGGCCCGCGCGCCGCTGCACGTGCAGCAGGTGCCCGTCGTCGGCGGTCACAGCGACATCACCATTGTCCCGCTGTTCCACCAGCTGCTCGGCCCCATGGTGTCCGAGGCCCAGCTGGAGAAGATCTCCAAGCGCGTCCAGGTCGCCGGCACCGAGGTCGTCAAGGCCAAGGCGGGCCGCGGCTCTGCCACGCTCTCCATGGCGGAGGCCGGTGCGCGCTTCGCGCTCAAGGTCGTCGAGGGCCTCACCGGCGCCGGCAACCCGCTCGTGTACACGTACGTCGACACCGACGGCCAGCAGGAGACCGAGTTCCTGGCCATTCCCGTCGTGCTGGGCCGCAACGGCATCGAGCGCCGCCTGCCCATCGGCCGGATGACCCCGACCGAGAAGAAGATGCTCGACGAGGCCATCCCGGTCATCCGCAAGAACATCGAGAAGGGTGAGGCATTCGCCCGCTCCAAGTTGTAAGTCGCGTTCCGCTCAGGAGCAGGCGTACGCGGTTAACGGTAGGTATTTGCAGTAACAGTCGGGGACGCAATGCCTCCGCCTTGTGTTCACTTTTTCTAAGTGGTGCCGATCGTATCGCAATTCCATATTTGATCTTGTCAACACGCTCAACAAATCTTTGCGGTTGACGATGGTCGTAGGTTAATATCTCTTTTTTTTTTTCCTTTCTCCTTTTTTTTTTTCTCCGCCCCCACTCTACAAACATTTTTTTCAAATTTATTGTTCTTTCCTCACGGCTTCTGACCTCTTGTGTGTAGCTCGTCGCGCCAACTCCCTTCTCATTCACTGCTTGAAAAAGTCTCTCTCTAACCCGAAAATGCACTGAAAAGCAGATCTGGAAAAAAAAAGCAACACAGGAAAAAGGAAGAGGCGCTTCTTCGAGTGCTTTCTACTTTGGTGAAAGTCACCTTATTCTCTTTTTTTGTTTGCTTATTTTTTTTTTACAGTTGGGATCCGGCAGTACTGGCACGCACACAAGACGGACAAGCCTTCAAAAAAAAAAAACTGAAATTAAATACATCAAAGGATGTGTTCCTTTGTTTGTTTGTTTTTCCCCACGAACTCACCAGGATCTTCCAGGTGTGTCAGTCTCAAAATGAGACAAACACAAAATTCACACTGACAACGAGATGTGGAAAAAAAAAATCCTCCCCCTCAAGGAAAAAAGGAGACAATGGGTAAATTCCGTTCGTTACCGACTGGGACACCACAGAAGGGTGCGAACCAACTCATATTAGGCATCTCCAGTGCAGCCACAGCAGCATTTTTTTTTCTATTTCGGAAGTGGTCGTGCATGAAGAACGCGTTGTCATTTGCTCAGATACTGGTGTGTGGCCTTGATACACATGCTCCTGCCAGCAGCAGCATCATCACACGGTACGGCACAGTGGCAACCTGCACTTACAAAGTCACGTGTTGAGGTCGCTCAGGTGGACGGAGCTCGTTGCCGCTCTTCTCGCTAGCTCACACATTCTTTGATCTACATTCCCCTCTCTCTCTCTCTCCGCTACTTGTGAATCGTCTCCATTTTTCTGGTTGTTGTTACTACGCCTGTTTTGCTTGTGTATGATCGTCGTGAGAGAATCATCACAGCTGCACAATTTGTACAAGGCACCAAGCAAGTGCAGAGAGAGTAAGACCTGAGTTTCACAAGGAAGACGTGTCTCTACTTCCGCACTTAAAAAAAAAAAAATAGAATCGATCAGTTCACCCAACACACACACACAGGCATTCAAGCACAATAAAACAAAACAAAAAAAGATCAAACATGGAGGAAGCACTAGATTTCTTGCAGAGCCGGCCGCTGATCGGCTTCCAGATGGACGGCTCGCATTTGAACTCTGTTCTGCACAACATCATCCGTCAACAGTTCCAGAGCGCGCAGGTACAACGGCAAGTGCTGCAGCGTCTCGGTGAGTTGGAGACCGCCATTGCCGACACACAAGCACACCAGGCCGATTTGGATGCCGCGCTACGCGACCTCGGTGGTAGTGACAAGTTGAATCGTGTTCGCGATCGGCTAGAAGACTTGGAGAAGGCGATGGATGTCGTCGTGCGTGACCTCGACGAGACCAAGCGCACCGCTCTCGGGGCGGGTCAAGATGCGGACCAGGCTGGCCGCCTCGCCGATCAAGCCGCACGCGCCGTGCCACCCTTGCAAGAGGCAGTTCAACGTCTCGGCGCCGACTTGGAGAAAGTTGGTCGCGAGTCCGCTGGCGATAAACGTGATATTGGCAGGGCCATAGATGACCTGCAGCGCGCCGTGGGTGAGCAGGACAGTCGCCTCGATGCTGCACTGCGAGAGTTGGAAGGCCAGGTGAGCCGTGTGTTGAGAGACAACGGGCAGGACCGCCTCCGCGAGATGATTGAAGAACTCAGCGATCGGACTGACGAAAACTTCAAGCACGTTGAAGCGAGCGCACGTGCCGTGGACGCGGAACTCACGCGACAAGCCAGCGCCGTTGCGCAAGCCCAGACCGCCGTCGACGCCGTGGAGGAACGCACCCGTGCGCGCATCGCCTCTCTCGCGGGCGACATGGATGACAAGTATCAAATGTTAGTGAGCGCCTTGCGTGAGTATGAAAAGAGCGCAGGAGAGTTGGAGGAGCACTTAGCCATGGCCGGTCAGGCCCTCGCGCGGCGTCGCGGACAGAGTCGTTAAGAGGAGACAGGGGAAGGGAGAAAAAAAGTTGGTTGAGACACGTCTCGCCCGTCACCCCATGTTTGTCGTATTCCTCACACGCTGTGTGTACCTTCGACGCCGTCAGCGTCCTGTCAAGCGTGATCCTCTGTTCTGTTCTGTTTTTTACCGTCACTACTGTACCATTCTTTTTTTTTTTTTCGTAGCTCTTTTTTACTTCTGCTCTGCGTTGCCGTGTGTTTGTAACAAACAGAAACGATGCAAAAGACAAATTTTGAAGAAAAAGAAGGAAGCAACAGAAAATCGAGCTGGGATACCAAATAAGCTCCACCGTGCTTGAGCTTGAGCTCCGCGCAGACGACTTTATTCTCGACTGGATGTGTCTGGTGTCAAGGCAGCTCTCTCTGTCTGTGTTCCTTTCTCTTCTCCGCAATCAGCAAAAGGGCCCGTTATCGACGGCCGCCAGCATAGTATTAGCAATGTGGTGCTGTAGCACGTCGTGTGGTGCTCATCACTGACAAGTCCAATCTTTGATTTTTGAGTGGGATGCTCCCTTAACACGTCCATGCATATCAACATCAGGTGGTTTCTAGTGTTCACAAGAGCAGCCACTGTGGTCACCCCAATGATCACTCAGCTCTTCTGCATGTTCTCTTTCTCTCTCTCTTTCTCTCTCTCTCGTGTGTGTTTAGTGGCAACGTAGAGGACAGCGTCACGACAGCGCCAACCGTCAACAAGGTAAATAATATTTAAAAAAAAACGTTTCGGCTGAAAACCACGCGAACAAAATGGCGTCTCAAATCGTGCTCACCCGCTCGACACCTGCGCGGCCGTTGACCATGAAAATGTTCGATCGGCACCTAAAAGGGCTGCAGCGGAGTGCGGTGTCGACGCCAGCCTGTGATCTGCACAAGCTGTGTGCTGAGCAAATGCTGGACCGACGCATGTTCGTGAAGCGAGAGACACCCGTGGTGCTCGAGGTCGGTGCCCACACTGGGTGGTTCTTCCGTCACATGCTGGAGAAGAAACAGCTGTACGGGTGCAAGCAGTACATACAAACTGACATTTCTGAAGACCGGTTAAATCGCAACTACGAGGAGATCAAACACTTAATTCCCTCTGACATTGAGTTTGTGCAAATCTGCTGTGATGAGGAGCAGCCCAGTCCTTTTGGCATTCCAGACAAGACAGTGGACATGGCGATCTCGTGCTTGTCGATGCATTGGGTGAATGACTTGGAGACGGCTATGGTGAATATTCGCAAAGTTCTCAAGAAAGATGGGTTCCTGTTGGCGTGCATGTTTGGCGGTAACACCCTGTACGAGTTGCGAAGCTGCTTTTCTATGGCACAGACAGAGTCACTCGGTGGTGTGAGCCCGCACATCTCTCCCATGATTGATGGTGCTGGTATCTCCTCGTTGGTTCTGCAGTGCGGATTCAACATTCCCACAATCGACCTCGATCGGCATCTGCTGCTCTACAAGACGCCTTTTCACCTCATGGAACATTTGGCGGCGATGGGAGAGAGTGCATGCCACCAGCTCCGCCAGCCGCTCTCACGTGACGTGTTGCTCGACACCTGCGCTATTTATGACACCATGTACCGCAAGAACGAGCTCAACCCCGCCACGTTTGAGGTCTTTCACACCATCGCCTGGAGCCCCAGCCCAACCCAGGCCAAGCCCCTCGAGCGTGGCAGCGGTCAAATCCCGCTCGCCTCGATGAACGCCAAGAACCGAAAGGCGTTGCAGGGTGTGCTGGACGACTACGCCCAGAATCCCGACGATGAGGTGCTTCAGAACAAGGCGGAAGACCTCTTCAACCGTCTGCGAGAAGAGAGCGCGGAGCTGATGGAGAAGCGCGGTCTTGATTCGTCCGGATTCGATCGGAACCGTGACGTGGACCTGCGCAACCTCGGCTTAAAGCCAGCACCGCCTTTCCAGAAGGAGTGAGTGACGAATGTGCTGGTGAGCAAAAAAAAAAAAAAAAAAAGACAGCACGCGTGGAAGATACTGGCGTCATGTGTTTCCCTTGACTTTGTGTCCCCTTCATCTTGCATTATCCCTAGGCCGCAATGTTGCTTTCTGTTTCGTTTCTTTCTCCTCGTCGCTTGGATTGTCCAGCTGACTTGTAAAATGTTTACTCGGTGGGACAAGTATCGTCACAACAACATCAAAAAAAAAAAAGAAGAAGTTCATATCTTAGAAGCAAAAAAAAAAAGGAAGATAAGATGTTTTGCAGAACTGGCACGCAGACCTCTTTGGTTCGGTGGGTTAGTACACGGACGCAAAGCGCGGCACGTGTTAATGTACCGTTTGCACCTCTAGGAAAGTCTGCTATGACGAAAGACTGAGATGTGTGTCATTGATGTTTGTTTTTCTGTTGTCAGTGTGCGTTCCTCTGGGTATGCCTTGTTGCAGTATTGTCTCGAACCGTGCGTCGGGCTGTGTTGCTTCGTCTCTCTTATTACCTCTTTTTCTCTCTCTCTCGTATTCAATCTCCCTGAATTATCAGTCGTTCACACACTGTTGCTTGCTAATCTCTTTGTACACCAAAGAGCACACAGATCATTTGCAAAAATAAAAATAGAAGAAGCACTGACAGTGTTTACGTGGCACAGCAACAGAAAAAAAGATATGGGACCAAAGAAGAACAAGGGCAATTCTAAAAGCCCAGCTTCCGCTGGAGCAGGAACGTCACCCTCACCCTCAACCGCTGGCGCAGAAACACAGCTAGACAAACAACTCTGGGCGGCACTGCGGCAAGAAGACGAGGAGGCCCTGCAGGCGCTTCTCTTCGACGAGTCTCAGGATACCAGCACAGGGGACGTCTGCCTGGTCACAAAGTCGACCTCGAAGACACTCGTCAACAGAGCCAACAATAAGAAGTTGCTGCCGCTCTGCTACGCCGTGGAATCACAACTGCCAGAGCGCTTTATTGAGTACCTTCTGCAGGCGGGTGCGGATGTGAACAAGAAGGAAGAGGCGAAAGGAGCAAACGCGCCCATTCACAGCGCCGCCTACGCCGAAGACGAAGTGTTGCTCATGCGTCTCTTACAGTGCGGGGCGAACCCACGCGTGCAAAACGGCAGTGGCGAAACGGCGCTGCACATCCTCGCCGCGTCACACAATCCTCATCTTCTGAAACTTTTCATCCACAACGTCACTGGCACCCGGGAAGAGAACGACGACAATAATGAGGAGGTGGAGGGGGCACAGGGACGTGTGCATGTGGCCGGGAAGCGCCCTGTGCGTGTATCGCTCGTGGACCTTCTGTCTGCCGCCTCTGTGATCGATGGCAGTACACCGCTGCACATCGCGTTGGAGAACTCTCTTGAGGCCACAGAAGCACTCCTGTCCGTCATGGAGGCCGCGCAGCAGCACGAGCAGGCCGGTGGCACGGCGCACTTTGCGCCTGTGGTGACCGCCACGACGACAAGCACCAAGGACTCCCCACTCCACCTCGTTGGCGCGCTCACACAGGTGACCGCCAACGTGCCTGCTGCGATGTGTGTGTGGGCACGCCTGATTCACCTCGGTGCGGATCCTGCCATGCGCAACGCCGCCGCGCAAACACCACTTCAATCTCTGCTCGACAGAGGCGAGCTGGCGGCGTGCCAGGAGGAGCACCTTGCACCGCTGATTCGCATCACCGCCCAGGCATGTGAGGCACGTGCCGGGGAGGGAGAGGCCAGCGCGGGCGCAGGCGTGACGAGTCGTGGCTGCCCCGCTCTCGATCACGTCATGACCAGTGTCGATGCGCGCGGGATGGGCGTGGTGCATAGTGCTATTGTGCGGCATCAGACTGCCGCGTTGGAGGCGATACGTGACTACCTCTTCTCACACGCCTCCACCGTGAACGTCTCAGAGACGGTGAAGCGCTGGCTGGGCTTTCCGACGAACGACGGCGTGCGTGTGGTGGAACTCTTGGCCTCGCAGGCTGCACCGGTGGAGATGGTGACCTTTTTTGAAGCCCTTGAGCTGATTGACAAGACAGAGTACGATGCCTTGCGCGCTGCGCACCAGGCGGCTGTGAATGCACGGCTCGAAGCCGCAGAGGCAGCAGCTGAAGCTGAAGCAGAGACCGCCGCGTCACCGACATCGAGCACGAAGACTGTGGCCAGCTCCGCTGCTCACCTCAAGACGAACACAGGGGGCGTATCTCGCGTGCAGCAGGCGCGAAAGGCAAGGGCAGCGGCCGCCGCTGCCAGTGGTGGTGCTCAGCACGCCAACCGCAAGGTGACCAACAGTGGTGATGAGAGCGGAAATGCTACTAAGTGGAAGCCGTCGACGCCGATGCTGATAGTCTTTGCGTTGATCGCGCTGTCTGTCTTTGTGATAGCGTACACGTCAGCGGTGCCGCCTACGCTTCGTGGTGACGATCTATGATTGTGGGCACACCGTGCAGTCGCGTATCTTCTTTTTTTGCTGCTTTTTGTGTGTGCGTGTGTCTGTGTGTGACGTTTTAACGCAACGCAAAAGCACAAAACGTCTCGTTACCGCTCGTCACGTCTCTGTGATTCCGTCAGGTTCTTCTTCAAACAACAACTACAAGTTGGTAAAGCCCTTTCGGCATATCGAATCCGTTTAAAAATAATAATAATAATAAAAAGTGCCATCACGCGCGGACTTGGACAGCTTCATTTAATCTGTACTGTGCACAACGCTATTTTCCTCGTGACCAACTCTCCCAGAGTGGAGCAAAGCTACAGCTGACCAACATCTCTGAGAGAACCAAGTTCATTGCAGCAACCACGTGCTTCACCGCTTTTTTTTTTTTGTCTTTCTTCTTCTCATTCATGTTTCTCTCTTTGTCGTCATCTCTTGCCTCTACCTTGGTGCTGACTTTCCGAAAAAAAAAAATCTTCTCTAGCTGTGCAGGCTGTCCCACATGCCCGTCACCCGCTCCGCACACCGAGACCCACAGCCACTCGCACCACGCGTGGTGAACACCACCACGACGCGGCACGCTAATGGGGCCAAGGTCGCCGCCGCCTCACCGCATCGCAGAGAAACACGACGTGACCTGGCAGACATCACCACGTCATGCTCTCGGCCACCTTCACGCCCGCCGTCGCGGACACGTTCGCAGGCAAGTACAGCTGATGCCCGCCCGACACCACCTGCCGTGCCTGTCTCACGGGGGCCTGGCTCGCTTCGTCACATGGACACGCCGTGCCACGCAGACGTGTGCACACCGCACCCATCACCGAGAGAGGATCCTGGTGTTTACGCATCTACCACCACCACCAAGACGGTGCCAAAAAGCAAGAAGAAGTCAAGGAAAGCACACAGGAATGCAGAAGACGATGTGGAGGCGGAGGAGAGACGAAAGAAAAGGAAGAGGAAGTCTTCCAAAAAAGAGCACAAAGAGACCGAGCCCGCCGATTGCGAAGGAAGCATCCCCGTCACAACATCTTCTTCTGCTTCTTCTCGTGGTGCATTACTTGCTCCTCCGTGTGAGCCGGTCATGGCCCCACTACCGCCACCACTTCCGCCATCGCCGGGCTCATCACGTCATGAGCCCATCACACCTCTCAGCGCAGTCACGCGACCTGCACCACACGATGTGCAAGACGCGTGCGACGACATCCGTCACGTTGACGTTGAGCGTGAAGATGCACGCATGGTGCTCATGCCCGCCTTCCCATCTACGGTGACTCTGATATTGTCGTTGTGTCTAGTGGATAGCGGCGACGACGACGACGATGACAAAAGTGCATTGAGACAGTCAGCGAGAGAAGAGGTTGATGAAATCCACGTGCCTGTGGTTCATGTGTGCCAAACAAAACTGGGCGCCGTCTTGACGCGCCTCGATGCGTACATGGCGGGCTTCTTCTCTTCTCGCACGCCAGGCTGGTTCAGTCATGGTTGCCCGCAACAAGCGCAGACAACCACAGGCACACCACCCACACAGCCATTGCTGTTCTTTTTTCCAGAGGACAACGCCGCGATTCTGAATTGGGTGCGCGACGGTGTGCGCCACAACGAGTGGACCGCCCTGTCTGCCGACGCCACATTGTCTGAACTTCTTGTGACCTCTGCGTTGGGCAATCCTGTTTGTGGCGGTGGCAGCGCTGCTGCCTTTGCTCGTGTGGGTGCTTCGTGTGCTGCGCACGCACCCAGTCAGCCAGTAGAAGTTGTTCTTCGGTGGTATGAAGATCAGTTTGAGCTGCTAGATGGCAGTTTGACATGTTCGACAAGCAGGGCATCCGTCAGAGACGATGAAGGCACCGAGGAGGAGGCGCCAGGTCCGTGTGGTGCTCATTCCCCTGCTCGTCGCCATGACTTAGATCTGAGTCTCGGTGGTAGCCGATACACGGTGCACAGCGCAGAGCGGCCTATCTTGGCCCCTCCCGTCGATGTGCTCGCGATGCTGCCAGATGAGACTGATGACGTGCGTCGTCTTGACGAAGCCTGGCTGTCGCCTGCTGTTGCGGTGTACAAGGGCAGCGACGTGCTTTCGCATGACGAGTCGATCGAAATTGAAGTGGAAGTCGACGAGCTCGAACGAGACGCCGACAGTGACATGAACGGCCAAGGTGCGGGTTATTATTCATGGTAAACTGCGCAGACACGCGATGGTGCACGAAACGTGTACCCCTCTCTCTCTGTGTGCTAGGTGGGTGTTGCAGTCTGTCGCGTGGGAATTGCACCTGACACTGTGTCTCATTCTCTGGCTACGGTATTGGTGTGCTGAGCATGTTTATTCTCGTCGGGTCACGAGCAAAATGCTTTTCCTGTTCTTTTTTTTAGATCTCACTAGAGTGTATATTTGGACATATCTCCTTTAATTTTTTTTCTCTCAGGCCTCAGGCCAATACAACAAACAAATATATATATATATATGTACATCATCCGTCGCATTAACGTATCCTTCTTTGCAGTTTTCGGCATGACTTTGTGCCCAATCGTTACTGTTGTGATGCACCAATTCGGCTAACTTCCTGTGAGACAATCAGTCTCAGCGCGCCACCTCGTATTCGAATGCGAACCATAATATTCTACTTCTCTGTATATATGGTATCATCATTACCCTGTTCATCATACAATTGTCTTTTCTTTAGTTGTCTTTTGACTGTATCTAGAAGTTATCGTTGACGGAGCATGTACGTCGGCGCATGGCAAGAGTACAAGCTGATGAAGGTCATTGGTGACCTCCGCGACGAGAATAAAAAACTTCAAAGTGATATTGCCGCTACGGAAGCAAACTACCAAAACCAGACAGACCGCGGCGGTCTGCCAGCAACACCGACAGAGAGAACTGCGTTCTCGTCCTCGCTCCCATGGCGAGCAACGGCTACGCACACCTCAACCGCCGCCATCACCCCTAGACGACCCTCCACGGATGGAGGCGGCGGCGGCACGATGACAAGACAGTCTGCTGAGCCATCTTCTTTCCAGCAGCAAGCCTCTCCCCGGCGTGAGGCAACCGCCGAGACGCGTGCGCACATTTGCTTTGATCAGTACCCGCCTGGCCACCCGCTCTCAACGCACTACAGGACGTGCTATGGGCAAGCCTTGCCATCGCCGTCGTTGGGTAGACACGATAGCTCTCTGTCCCAACAACAGCAACAGCAACAATCACGTGTGCATCATCGTGCCTCAGGAGCCGGGCCCTCCACGTCAAATACCACCACAGGTGATGCCCCTGCACGACTGCCTTTTCGCATGTACTGGCGTCCCGATGAGTACGGTCGCTATAGCATCGACAACCACGAAGGCGCTGCCGCACAGCAACAGCATCAACGCCAGCTAGCCGCACACGGTGGCGAGGCCTCGAGTCGGCATTGCGCCGGCTGTGCGCACAAGCGTGAGGCGAGCGACACCGCCAGACGTGGCCAATCAGCGGCAAGGCCAGCCGGTGAGGACGCCACGGCGTTGACGGCACCGACCAGCACCTCCGCGATTCGTGAGGCTTCACGTCGGCAGACGCCATCGGTGTGGGCGAAGTCGCACGCGGAGAGAAGCGCGACCGGCGCTGAATCTGATGCGTATACCCATTACAACAACAATACGAGCCACATCGGCACGGAAAACGGTGTCATCACGGCAATGGCACCGCCGAGTTACGGGCCCGGTGAGGAGGCGATCTTGGCCAGCCTAGGCCTCCCCCGCGCCTCGCCTCAGCGCCGAGTCGCCGACGGCAGTGCAGGAGATGCCGTGCCGCGTCTCTTCGAGCACCCCTTCGTGAACGATCTCGCACGACGACTTCCGCTTGACACATCATCGCTCAGTCAGCTCGCCGGACAGAAGGTGTACCAGCGCTGTGTGCAGCAGACGCAGGCTGGGGACCGGGGTGGTGGTGGTGCCAAGACCACCGATGATGTACGCACAGCGCAGACAAGTGGGAGTGGTAATGGTGTGCGCTCTTCCTCACGACGCCCACCCGCATCGCCGAACGAGTCGGCGCGTCAAGTGGAGCGTCGGCTCAGGCTGCAGGCGCTCTACAGCGGCATGGCACCGGAAGCGGTGGATGCCTACGTGCGGGAGCAACAAGCCCTCCGACACGGCAAGCCGCGTGGGCACGGCCCAGACTCACGCGCCTCTGCACACAAAAGCGATGCCGATGGTGCGGACAATGAAGATGCATCTTCAGCTGAACTCTCAGGTGAACATGCAGGGGCAACACCACACGATGCCGGCGCTCGCGGTGTGCCGTGGGACGACCTGCCTGGCCCTCAAAGCAGTGCCGGTGGTGTCGCGCCAACAAGCCCACCCGCTGCGTGGACGCAGAGCCCCTCCATGCACACGACAGTGGACACGGAGAGGGTAACGGTGCCACCAAGAGCCCACGCGTACACAACACTGGATGATATCCTTGGCGGTGGTGGTGAAGGTGGGGGCGCGAATGGCACTCGTGCTGGGCAACATGTGACGGCCTGGCCCGGCCTGCAAGTACCGCCTCCACGGCAAGAGATTGAAGACGGGGATGTGGGTGGTCTTCTCGATTGGGCCGCAAATCTCGACATGGACATGATTGATGCGATGTAAAAAAAAAAAAAAGTGAAATTGCTCATATTTTGTTTTGTTTTCTCTCTGTGTCAAGACACGCACACACAAATGACGAAGCGTCTTATTGCTTTATTCTTTTTTTTCTTGTTGTGACTATAGTCCCTTCTCGTATCACTATAGAATCGTGCTCGCAAATGCAAAGCGAAAACCTATAGAGAGAGAGCTTCTGCAAACATTTTTTTTTTTTTTGTGTGTGTGAACAAGACATTCACAAGCATGTTGCGCAGGTGCGTGCCGGGTGCCTCAGCATTTCTCTTTTTCTGTGTTCACAATGGTTGTGTTTCCAGAAAAAAACGAAAGAAAAAGAACAACTTGAGAGATGCGCGCACACACACACGTCATTCTCGTGGGGTGCGTCTGCAGCACTGGCTTGTCTCGCACTTTGGCACCTCCAGGGGCAATCCATAAACTATTCTCTTCTCTCACTCTCCCCACGCTTACATACGCGATGACGGCACAGTACATTACCCCAAACACACTTTCGTTTTTTGTTGTTGTTGTTACTGGTGTGACTGTTTTTGAAACGCCTTTTATTGTGTTTTCTTCTTTTTTTTTTATTGTTATTCTTTGTTCATTCAGTCGCGATATGAATTACTGGGAACCGCAGACCGAGTCTCATTTGGTGAGTGGTGATGAGGTGCTCGTGGCAAGCTGCGCCAAGGCGTACGTGTACGATGCCAACAAAAAGACAAAGAACATCCCTGGCAAGCTCTCTCTCTCAACGTATCATCTGTTCTTCCAAGAAGGCTCGAACACGAAGCGGTTGCCCCTCGAGTACGTCCGCCGCTCTGGTCAGTCGCCGAGCGCGTCTAAAGGGGTGTTTGGCGGTGATAAAATCACAATCCCTCTCCCCGCCGACAAGTACTGCCGCCTGGTCATCAAAGATGGTGACATGGATAGCTTCTATCAAGGCCTCGTCAGCGCACTGGAGAAGCAGTCGTGGCGCCAGGCGCCGTCTTTGCCTGCGGTGAGTGCTGCGCCGGTGTTGTCCTCCTCACCTGCAGTGACATCAGGCGTGGCTGCCACACGTGTTAACACAATAAACACAGCTGCCGGATCATCTACACGGACCGCCGCGCAGGCCCCTGCTCCCGAGCCCGCCGCACGCACTGCGAATATGATCGGTATCGCCGGTGTGATGCAGGCCTCTCAGCAAAGCGCACAGATGCAGAGTACCTTCCACGACATCGATGACGTGATGAAGCGAGCCTCGGCGGTGGTGAACAGCATCCACCAGCTCAAGCAGCGCGCCAACAGCGGCACGGGAGAAAACAGCGAAGCCGATGCGAGTGCGATTGAAAGCATCGAGGCCACCCTCGGACTTGGCACAATGGTGCGCACCACGAGCAGCAAGAGTGGCACGAAGCAGGCTCAATTCCACGCAGACCTCGCGGCGGAGATGCACGCGTGGCTGATTCACCCAAAAAACGCCCGACTGTTCGGTGAGATGCCCATTATCACATTGATTGAGCTCTTCTCGCTGTACAACAAGGCCCGGAGTGGCGATTTGGTGTCGCCCGAGGATGTGCTCATGGCCAGCCGCACCATGTCGAAGCAATCGTACTCGCGCTACAGTTGCCGCACGCTCGCCTCTGGTCGCACGGCTCTCGTCAACAAGGACACGTCAATTCTGATATCGAAGCTGGTACCCACATTGGGACCGCAACTCACGGCCGCGTCGGGACCCAAGGCGTTGACCAGCACTGGCGTGACGCCCACCAAGACGATCCCAACAACCACGCAATTCCCGCGTAACTTTGCTGAACTCAAGTCCATCAACGCAGCACACTTGGCCACCGTTCTACAAGTACCCGTGCCGGTTGCCGAGGACGCTCTGCTTGAGCTAGAGGGTGCCGGCGTGTTGTGTCGTAGTGATGCCGGATTCGATTGCTACACATTCTACTGGAACGTGTTTGTCTTTTGATCACGACGCGGACAACGTACAAAAGGCAAGTAACATAAATGAGACAGAATTATGTCAGTACGAATTGCCATCGACGTGCTTTTAGTTTTCTCTTGTGTTTCCGCTACCGCTCGTGATTGTGATGTTTTTGTTTTGTTTGTTGTTCAGTACACGGACTTTTCATCGCATGCTTGTTTGCCCTACTGTGTTTTTTTGTTCTGTTTTTTCTTCCAACAACAATCACACACAAAACAAAATACGTTTTTTTTTTTTAGTGTACTACCGCACTTCTTGTGACGCGTTGAGTGACAGAGACGCAAAACGATCGCCGCACACCTGTCGCCTGTTGGGTGAGTTGTGCGTGTGTGGGGGGGGGGGGTCAAAGGCAAGCACACATGACAAGAACGCGGTATTCGCTCCAATGTTACCCCCTGGCAACGTGCAAATGACAGCCACGCAGGTGCGAACACTGCGCTTGTTCACTGTTGCGGCAAGCACCGCAACGTCTCGTATGATAGATAGTCACCTCCCTCTCTCTCTCTTTCTCCTCCTCTCTTTCTCCTCCTCACTTCGCCTCACACATACGCACAATTCATTATTCCCAGTCGCACACACACACACATATGTCCAAGGTCACTGCGGCAGTCGGACGGGTCGTGGAACTCCTGGAAGAGCTCTCCCCGTCATCGTGGACCGCAGACGAGTTCGAAGACTTCCTCGTGCGCCTCGGCGACAAGTGTGGTCAGTACGCGGCGGCCAATGAAAAGGCACAGCAAAATCAGGCTAAAAAAGGTTCCTCACACCGTTCAACCGGGGAAGGCGAAAAAGAAGAGGAGGAGGAAGAAGTTACGGAGCAAGAAGCGATGGGGGAGGTCGAGACAGCTTTGGAGAGGCTGCGGCAGCACATTGTCAAGAAGTACCCGTACGGTAGCTTAGAAGAGCCGACGCAGCGACTCTACGAGGCGTCTGAGGCCGAGGACAAGCCAGGCACCAAGCGCACACGCACTGAGACGGCGACTGCGGTCACCGTTATCCCCACTGCCGCTCCCTCATCTACTCCGCAAGCACCAGTGTACGCGGTCGATGCGTTCTTGTACCCTGAGGAACTTCTGGAGAGCTTGGTCTCCTCCGGCCTCGTCGCGCGTACGTACTGTCAGTCCTGCGGGAGCACAGCAGTGGGTCTGTCTGAGTTCATCACACACTCCTTCTCCGTGGAGCAGCTTCTGTATCTCAGCACGACCCTGCTGCCACGCCTCGCGGATGCCGTCGAGGCGTCCTCCTCCTCCTCTGAGGACCTGCGCTGCTCCACGGAGACGGTCGTGGATGTCGGATCACGCCTTGGTGTGGTACTGTGGAGCTGCTACTTCAGCGCACGCGCAGGTCTGCTCCAGGGCGTGCGTAGGGTTGTTGGGGTTGAGCTGAGCGCGCGGTACTGTGCCGTTCAACGCGAACTGGCCAAGCGTTTTTGTGGGCGTCCTGTGCCGCTTGACGCCAATACACTGCCCTCCTCCTCCTCCTCTCCTTCAGCTCCGCACCTTCAGCTCAATGTGGTGGAAAGTAGCTGCTTCGAGGGCAACGGTGCGGGAGCGCTGGCCGCTGCCAACGTGCTGATCCTGCACAACGTGTTCGAGTATTTTATTCAATCCCCCAAGGACCACCTCCTCTGCTGGAAACAGCTGCGTGATATCGTCTCCGGCTGTCATGGCCAGCTCTGGATTACCTCGCCGAGCCTCGAGGAGACGTTTGGCAACTTCACGGAGGAAGATGCCAAGGAGTTGTTTCCCTCCACTCTCGGCACGCCCGCCTCCATCACTTCGGCCAAGGAAGCTGGTCAGGCGTGGATTGCGGCCTTCTTGGATCCCATCGATGTCACTTCTCTCGCGAGCTACTTTATCTCGAACTGGCGCAGCCGTCGCGGGGACATGGATGGGGCATGTGAGGACGTGGCCGGTACACACGCACCGTGTCGTGGCGATGATACTGGGGTATGCCGCGACCACGAAGATGGCTGTTGTACGCACGCACACTCTGACGATGGCAGCGAGGACGACGCAGAGGCTGAGTTGAAAGAGCTGATCGGAGGCATCTACGTGTATCGCGTGCGATGAGAAAATAGGTGACCTGTTTTGGGGGGGATTACGTTAAGCCCTAAAGAGGGGGAGGGGGAGGAGGGCCAAAAAAGAAAGAGGGAAAACAACTTGAGTGGGTTAACTAGTGTTCCGTTCTTTTTTTTTTCTTCTTTCCACTCTTCCTTGGGTTTCTCGTGTTGTCTTGTTTGCCGTAATCGACTAATACGTGAGCAATTCTCTAACGTTTGGAGAGGTGTGCAAGCCAACGCATTAAACGGTGTATAAGCACAGATAACACGTTTTGCACAAAAAGTACCAATTGAAAGCGATGCACTCGCTATTCCACTCGCAGATACGCAACCATCTGCGTCAAACTTTTTTGTCGTGCTGGCACTGTCCGTGAACTTTTTCGATGCGGCAGCGCGCTCTTTGGTTCTTCTGTCGTGCTTATAACCAGATGAGCAGAAAGGACGTGAAGCCTTTTCACACGCGGCGCACGCACACGCTGTCGTAGTGCTAATAATTTCCGTTGTTCTCATGGAACGCGTCACGTATTGATCCTGGTACTTCTTTCACATTATTTGCCCTCTCTGCTGCTCTCTCTCTCTCTCTCCTCACACACACCCTCTCAATTCGTTTCCTCGGCTTGCTGCCCCTGGCAATCACGATGAACCCGCTTTTTTTCTTTTTCAGTTCTCATTTGGTGTCTTCTTGTGCGTTTGTTTGGTCTTGTCGCCGCTGGTGAATCTAACAGTTTGTTTATTTGGCATTGGCGAGCTTTCACGTGCCTGTTTCATCTCGACGTCATATTCCCTCAGAAGAGCTTGACTTTTTGTCTCTCTCTCTCCGTTTTTTCCCTCTTCCTACAACTTTTTTTTTTTTTTGCTCTGTGACACGCCGACGCAATGAGTGAAACCAACTACTTTGGTCTCATGATCATTACGGCCTCGACGGTAGCCAAGATTCTGCTCTGCTCCATTGCGGGTATGGTGGTGTCCAAGTACTTTAGCGCGCGTGAACACAGCGAGAAAGGCCTGAGCTACATCTCAGTGCAGGTCTTCTTGCCGTGCTTGCTGTTTTCGAATCTCTGTCTGAACGTGACAATGGAGGATGTCAAGCGGTACTACTGGGCTCCGATATTGGCCTGTATTCCGGTTATCCTCGGCCTACTGGGGGCCACGCTTTTAAGCCCTCTGAACGCGGAGAAGTACCGCGGCCTTCTCCTGCTCGGGTCTTCATTTCAGAACGGGCTGACCTTCCCGCTGAGCGTCATCGTGAATCTCAAGGGTATCTCCTGGTTTGGCGACGCTGAGGCCGCCGAGGCGCAGCGGTACATCTTTCTGTACAACATAGTCTGCTCCATCGGGCTTTGGGCTATCGGGGACCCCCTCATTGCACACTACAAGGCCCGCGACGTCGAAAATGCAAAGGCGCAAGAGGCCTCACACGCCCTGGCCGTGCGGCAGGCCGAGGAGGGTGGTGGCGTCGTAAACCGGAGCTTTGCCTACCCGTACACGCTGCCGCAAGAGCAGGAGGAAGAAGAGAATGAGGCCAACAAAGACGAGTCCGGTGGTCAGGGAAAAGGTGCGTCGCCAAACCGCAAGGTTGTGGGAGAGGAGGACGTCATGGTGCGCGAGTCACGTCGGAAGCGGGTCGCCACAGCGCATGAGCAGCTGCACTGGTACCAGCCACCCGGAGATAATGACGTGCCGATTGTCAGCCCTGTCCGTCGTGAGGCGGGTGCGCAGCCCTCGGGTGGGGCCCACAAGAGCCACGGCAAGCACGTGCAAGACGAAGACGAGATGGTGAACATGCAAGAACTGAACGAGGAGCTGCAGTTCCCCGATGGTGCGCTGATGCTACCGCCAGGGTTGGTCGCCGGCGTGGATGACGGCGACGGTCGTCGTCGGCGTGACGGAGGGGCAGATGCGCAGCACGACGAGAACACACCGCTAAAACACCCTAAGCGCAACTACGGCGCATTAATTCTCCGTGCCGTGCAGTCCCGCCCCGTCTTTGTCAGTCTTCTCGCGCTGCTCATATCACTGGTGCCCCCATTGGCCTGGTGTGCGCGTTCGTTCCCTGGCAAGATGCTTCTCGGCGGCTTCTCGATTGTGGGGACAGGTGCGATTCCGCTGCAGTTATTGGTTCTCGGGTGTAACGTGGTCAGCAGCCGGCCCAAGGCAGAGCCAGTGACTACCGTAGCAGCAACAGCAGCAACAACAACAACAAGAGGAGGCGATGCAACCACCACGGCGGTGCAGGAGACGAACGAGAATGGGGAGGTCGTGGAGCGTGCTGTCGATGATGAACGTCGCAACAAGTGCGGCTCACTCATGACCTTTGAATCACTCTTCACAGTCTCTTCCATCGCTGTGCGTATGTTTGTCATTCCGTGTGTCTCCTTCTTACTTATTCACTTGATGCGAGTGGCCGGTCTGATTCCGAATGAGAGGCCGTTCTTGTTGGCGATGCTTGTGGCGGTGAATTCACCGTCTGCTATTAATAGTGCATTAATTTGCTCAATGCATGACTACCACGCGCGTGTGTACTCGCAGATGATCTTCTTCATGTACATCACGAGTATCTTCACGGCGACTATTGGCTTGTTCTTTTTCATCCTGTATCTGAATTAAATAAAAAAGGGCAGGGGGACAACGAAAACAAAACAAAAAGCAGAAGACTGCGCCGGAAGACAGCTGAGACGAAGCGCAGGTTTTCCGGTGATACTGAAATGCACTTTAGTGCTCACTGGAGGACTCGGTTCACACTACAGAGGCACTCGCACTCGGGATCACGAACTCCCAAATTGTCTATTTTTAATTTATTTCTGCGTTTTTGACTCTTCTTCTGTTGTTTTCGTTTTCTCTTCACTACGGTACGTTACTGTGGGTGCTTTTGTGTTGTTGTTTATTGGTTTGCTCTCAGTGTTTCTTTTTTATTTATTTTCGTTCTCGCTCTTTCTATCCCCGTTTTTCCCCATTTAATCCGTCTTGTGTGTTCTTGCATTTTTTTTTTTTACTATCTATCGAGTCGTTCATGATGAACGCATACCACCAAAAGTACCTTTTCGCAATCTGATGACACCTGCTGAATCAAGGCAATGGAGAATGCGTTCGCGTCAACAGTGGCCTATAGCCAGACAAAAGACTGACGTTGTGACTGTGGTCACCGACTCACGCATGCGCCTAGTTCAAAAGCAAGTACACACCTGTTGTGGCGTGAACTGCACCTTCATCACACACACACAAACACACATACACCTTCTTTCTTGATTTTGTTCTTTTCCCCTTTGTGTTTTCCTCCTTGAAGTATATTGGTTCTCTTTGCTTGGACCTTTTTCTCTTTCTCACCCTTTCCCTGTGCAGCGGAGAATTCACAGGTTCTCTGTTTTCGCGCGTTTGTGGGTGCTTGTCGTGTCAACCTTTATTTTTGTTTTTTTTTTTTGGCATTGCTTTTGCGTCCTGTCTTTCTTCTCTCGATAATCCCTCTTAATTTGTTTTTTTTTCTTTGCTCTACCAGGCGCGCAATGTTCTCCTATTTGGTGTACGTCTCGCTCTCCACGATGGCGAAGATCGTCATTGGCGTTCTGGCCGGCGTATTCGTCTCGCCAAACCTCTCCGCACCGATTGAGAGCGAAAAGGGACTCTCCTTCATTACACTGCGTATTCTCCTCTCTGCCATGCTCTTCAGCAACGTCTGCTTTGACGTCTCTCTCACCCTGCTGAGCAAGTACTACTGGGCTGTTATTATGTCGCTCGTGCCGATGGTTCTCGGCGGCCTCATGTCTCTCCTCTGCACCCGCTTTGTCTCGCGTGAGTACAAGTGCTTGGTGGTGCTCGGCAGTACGTTCCAGAACGGTTTAGTCTTTCCCTTGACGGTCGTGACATCGATTAAAGGCGTCTCGTGGTTAGATGACGAGGCAGTACGTCATTGTCAGCAGTTTGTGTTCCTCTACAACCTGACGTGTGCACTCGGTCTGTGGTCCATTGGAAGCCCCATGGTGAAGCACTACAAGGACAAGTTCGCCAATGAGAAGATCGAAGCAGAGGCAGAAGCGGACTACCTCGCGTCACTTCTAACGTTTTACAAGCGCATCATCCGGCGCGAGGAATCACTCAAGTCGGCCTCCACGAGCCACGTGTCATGGGCGGATTCCGGGGCGGTGCCACTGCCGGACGGCGAGACTCTCCAGGTCGAGACAATCAGCAAGAACGCAGTCCAGCAGTTGAAGAGCTTGTGGCAGCACGCACCTCACGCACCCCACACCTCACTCCGTGATATGACAATCATGGATGTTCTTGGTGAGTTCATGCATCGTATCCGAGCCGCACGCGCCGCTGCCGGGGTTGACGGTCAGCTCGGTCACGCGTCTCTTTCCGGCACGTTGTCTGATTTCGTGCCAACAGAAGGATCCATCTCACAGCAGGGTCTAGACGAGGAGGGGCAGCAGGAGATGACACGCATGACACTCTC
This sequence comes from Wallacemonas sp. 195SL, assembly GCA_030849605.1. Classification (NCBI taxonomy): domain Eukaryota; phylum Euglenozoa; class Kinetoplastea; order Trypanosomatida; family Trypanosomatidae; genus Wallacemonas; species Wallacemonas sp. 195SL. The sequence continues at coordinate 27,589 of JASANS010002301.1, read as the reverse complement.
CTCAGTGGACGACGGTCACGCGCGACGAGAAGCAGGCGTGGCGGTGGCGGTGATGCGGGCGGCGCTGTCCACGAGTGAGATGCCGGTCACGCCGTCCACGGCGAACGTCTCCACCGCGCAGTGGCTCACGGCAGAGCCAGAGAGCGAGGCCTCTCTGACCACACCCACAGCGAGCCGTGACGCGTCGTACCTCAAGCGCGTCTCACCAACGACGAGAACCGTCGGCGCTGTCTCCGCTCCGGCAGAGGGCGACGACGCACGCGAGTCACAGGACAACAGCACCGCGAGTCGTCGACGCCGTTATGCCGAAGACGAAGAGGTAGGCAGCGCGGCTATCCCGGACACGGATGCGGGGCGCCAGCTCGTGTTGTATCGACCCCTCAGTGGGGGCGGAAAGATGCGCCCTATCAACGTCGCCAAGTTCGATCAGTGGGAGTCCCGACGAGTGCGTTGCGCCAGCACGCACGCGAACACCACTACCGAAGACGAACGAGACGGCCACGCCAAGAGAAAGCTACTAGCGCGTCGTCCCGACGCTGGTGCTGACCCGGCGGCCTCTCCGCTCTTCATGCCGCTGGAGGATGTCTATCAGGACCCCGTGATCGTCGTCCGTGCAGGCGGTGAGAAGGAGAAGAAGAAGAAAAAGAAAGAGCCATTCACCTACGCCTACGTCTCGACAATTGGCAGTATCGTGAATGGGTGCTGCGGAGGCAGCTCGTCATCTGAGACAGATGAGCCGCACATGGCAGTCGATGAGGCCGGCCTGCCACGTGACGTGGAGCTGCGCGAGCGAGATCGGCCGTGTTCGTATCGGTTTCGCAAATTCATGAAGATTGTCAACGGGGCCTTTCAGACCATGCCGGTCTGGGCTACGCTGCTCGCCATTTGTATCTCTCTCATTCCCCCTCTTCGCTGGCTCGCGGAGACGATTCCGTGCGCTATGGTGATCCAAGGTCTCCACATTATTGGCGAGGGCTGCGTGCCGGTGCAGCTCGTCGTGCTCGGGTGTACACTCGCGACGAAGCGGCTTATGGATCCTTTGAAGCTCCAGCGCACCGACGAGGAGATGCGGGAGCGGGAGCAGCGCGCCCCAGCAACGCTCGTGCAGCGTTTGACTTTGAAAAAGCTGCGCGAACGTGTGCTTGGCCGACCTCGCCGTCGCCGCGATCGGCGCGCGGTGGTGTCACGTGCGCGTTCGACAACGACTGGTGTAGATCAAAGTACAGCGGAGAAGAGCGGAGACCCAGAGTACGAGGAGGGGCAGCCGGTGGATGCGGATTGGATTCTGACGTCACAGCCCGTTGTAGAAACGAACATGAACAGCCGCAGTGGCGGTGGCGCTGGCGCTGAGAACACCTTTGCACACGCTGGGGAAAGCTGGCCAGCCCCTCAAGCACTCGATGTGTTGGTCACGGAAGGCCTCGCGGCGGCCTCCGGCACGCGTAGCACGTGGAGCTGGTGGGACCGTGTGCCCAGTGCGACTCGTCTTGCTATTATCGTCATGGCCTTGCGCCTCATCATCGTGCCAGCCATTTCCTTCCTCATTGTTCACATTCTCATGAAGTACCAGATCATGCCTACAGATCGTCCGTTCGTCGTCTCCATCTTGATTGGTATCAGCTCGCCTGCAGCGGTGAACTCATCCCTGGCGTGCACCATGCACGGCTACCACGCTGACGAGTACTCGCGCGTGATGTTCGTGATGCACGTTGCCGCCGTGGTCACGTCCACGTTCTGGTTGGTCGTGAGTATCTTGTATACCGAGCGCATGGGCACCGACCTGTATCGCTGAGAGCGAAAGAGAAAGAAAGAGGCAAACAAAGAGAGTACCGCGCGCAGTCCTGTTGCATGTGTTGGCAATGGGGAAGAGGTGTGCGTCGCTCGTTTCTAAACCATCTCGCCGTATCGTTCGTACATTTTGCATACAAATCGCAAAAAAAAAAAATGTAGCCTCCGCAACTCAAATGAAGAGCGAACGCCCAGGTGATTTAGTTGTGTACTATTTGGCTTACTCATAAATGCGTTGTTCCGATTTTTCATGAATTGGCGTGCTTCTTACGTGCACCAACTGTCCTGAGAGTGTGATTTTGTCATTGATGCCAAAACAAAAAAAAACAGGGAAAGCTGGGAGATTCACGACGAGTAGCCGCTCTAGTCCATTGCTATTGTGATACGTTTGTATTTTCTATTCCTCTCTATCTCCCTTTACCGCTCAACCTACTTCTCTATCTCACGCAATAGTTTTTTTTTTTAGACGTCTTTCTCTTGTTTTGTTGTTGTTGTTTTGTGATGGCCTCTTCCGAGCGCGAGTTCACGCCGGCCGAGCAGGTTCTACGGCAGGCCAAGGAGGTTGTGCACGCACTGGCGCAAATCCAAGCGCAGATCGAGCGCGGTGCCACGGGCGTGGACGTGAACGAGGCGCAGTCTCGATTGCACGAGACGATGGCGCGCATGCAATTGCTAGCGCAGGGCACCGTGCCTCCCTCTTCAGGTGGGTCTGGAGCTGCCTCTGCATCACCAAATACCGTCCCTGCGACAGCGGCGGTGTATTCTCGACAAACCGGCGCACAGTTGGTGACAGAAATGCAGCGACGCCGCGCTCAGCAGGTCTTATCAGAGCTTCAGCTATCCGAGCAAGCCTTTGAGCGGTATGCGCGGCGTACAGCCCAACGTGGCGAGCATGCCTCGCAGGTCGAGGAACTGCTTGGCACTTTTGGCACGACACGGACAGACTATAGCGCACTGGACGAGCTCGAGCGTGAGCGCAAGGCTCTGCAGTACTCACGTAAGCGCATGCAGCAGATGTCCGCCGAAAGCGATGAAGTCTTAGCCGCGTTGCAGTCACAGGGTCGTCGAATGGGTGGCGTGGGAGGCAAAATGGCTGACATGTTGGAATCGCTCGGCGTGTCAAACACGACAATTCTGCAGATCGTGCGACGCAATCAAACGGATGCGTGGCTGGTGTACGGAGGTATCTTCTTTATGATTGTCTTCATGTGGTACATCTGGTGAAGCATGTGGAGGATATCTGAGTATAAGTGTGTGTGTGTCTTTTGTGGTCCCATGGATAGAGCCCTCTGTTTTCGTTGTTGTTGTTTTTTTTTTCTTTTTGCTGATTCAATGGACTCTTTATGATGACGAAACCGAGTCATACTTGTCTGTGCATGGATGCCAAATTCGAAGTACACGTGTTTGCATGGAAAGTATTGTCTCGCTTGCACAATAAAACGGCACCAAATCAAATAAATAAATAAAATGGTAACAACAGGATGCATTGTCGTGGCACACGCACATATCAAATTTAAACATCTCTGTGAGTGCCTTTCATTTGCTCTGTCAGCACGGCCAGGTAAGTCCTATGTTTTCAAGAAAATCAATCACACTCATGCTTTTCATCGAGCTGCTCTCCCTTTTCTCTCAACATCATTCTTCTTCTTTTTTTTTTCTTTTTCCACTATTCAGTGCGCTGCTCTCAGTTGTCTGTAATAGCGCACAAGAGCCTTGCGGACAAGATCCGACAGATCGCGTGTGTGCGCACGAACGTGTCAGCTAGATGGACCTCGGCCAAACACGCCGCCCTCGTGAGGAGGTGAAGGATTTCAACGACGCAACGCCGCGGAAGAAGTGCGCGCTCTGCTGTGCCGCTCGATCGGCGACCTACGCCGGTGGGGCCGCCTTTGTGCTCACGGTGCCCTGCAACTTGATTCTGTGCGCCGCCCGCAAGGCAGAAAAGAGTGGTTGGCGGGGTTTCCTCAATCGTAATCTTCTCATCGCGCTGCCCGTGTTTGCCATCACCTTCACGCATCAGTGGATCCTCTCTGAGTTCCTCTGGAGCAAGCACAAGAAGACCGTCTGGCAGGTGAACTGGCAGTCCATCGCGACGAATATCGGTTTATGGACCGTGGGGATCGCAGTGTGCACGGTGTGGAGTCGACGCTACTTGCCAGCGAGGAGCCGAACATACCGATTGCTCATGTGGGATTACTACCGCACACGCCGTGGGTGTGCAAATCCGTGGCTGCCGTCCCTCTTCGGCAAAGTCACAGAAGATTTGGACTGGTATAATATTGCCTGGGTCGTGAGCATGTATCATGTGGTGTGGGCTCTGCTGACGACTATGTTGGAGAAAGAGATGGGTGCGCATTATGCCATGTTCTTCCGCGATTCGAGCTACAGCCGCTGGTGCTCGCCGCGGTGGCGAGAGTGGCGAGAGATTGAGGTGATGCGAAAGGTTCAGAACGAGCAGGTGGTCGCGACATCGCGGTGGGGGTCGTTCTTGACGAACGATCGCTGGCGAGTGCGGGGCTCATGATCGCGGAATGAAAAACGGGAAAAGAAAGACGAAAGAAGAAGATTCGCCAGGAACCTTTCTTTTTGTGTGTGTGTTGTTGTTGTGTTTGCGCTTCTTTTTTTTTTTTCTCTGTCTTCGCGACCACCTCTTCGCCTTCTGATCTCGCTCCCTTGTCACAGTAAAACTGAAAAAAAAAATATGAAAACGGGGAGTGCCTCGTGGTTGCAAGATGGCTGGCTTCTCACTCTCTTTCTGGCTCTCTGTCGGTGTCGACGCGAACGAGGATCACTACGCCCAGTGATGCTCGTGGACTACTTGCTCGGACGATGAACTCGTGTGAAGCGGGGTATTCCTTTTTTGTGAACACTCAACCCACTAACGAGAGCTTCTCTGGATTGCCTCCTCACGCGCACCCCAAAAAAAAAAAACTTCTCCTTTCACTGTCTCTGACCTACTCTTCTGATCCTGATCAACAATACAACGGCCCGTCCTCTTCGCATAATGATCATACTCCTTGTCGTGCTCTTAACATGCCTATTTTCACGTTTACTGTAATCGATGCTCATTTCCCCACCTAGATCACAAACAGAAAAAGAAAAAAACAGTACTTTTTTTTCCTCTTCAAGTTGGAGAGACGCTCTGTGAGAGTGTTCAACGATAATAAGCCCAATTATTTGAATATCCACCTCTGTCTTTTCTTTCCAGCGTAGTCATGTCCGACGTTGCCAAGCTCGAGAAGAACCTGCAGAAGCTCACTGAGGAGGGTGCCGAGCCAGGTCAGATTCTGAACGTTGCCGAGCGCGTGCTCGCGTTGAAGCCCAACAATCGCGCCGCGCTGCAGATCAAAGTGGTCTGTCGCATGTACCAAGAGAAGTTTGGTGCGGCGATTGATGTACTCGATCATCTTGTCAGCTCTGACAAGAGCTGCGCGCAGCTGCCAGCCGTGCTCTTTCAACGGGCCTACTGTCTGTATCGCATGCAGCAAGTTGCGGAGGCCAAGCGTGTGCTGGAGGCCTCACCCGGACTCACCACCCACGTCCCTTCGCAGCACCTGATGGCGCAAATTCACTACAACCTCGAGGCGTACGCGGCCGCGGCGGCCATCTACAAGCAGCTGCTTGAGAGCCGCACCTACCGCGATGAGCAGGAGCAGGCGGAGTTGATGGGCAACTACACGGCGGCCCTCGCTATGAGTGACAAGCCCACGGAAGCCCTGCAGGTTGTGCGTACGGCAGATGAAAAAACGGCAGATTTGCTGTATAACGCGGCGGCCGCGCAGATCGAGTCACGCGACTACGCCGCCGCGCAGCAGATGCTCACGCAGGCCGAGGCGGCCTACCGTGTGGACCACAGCGAGTCCGCCGTGCGCAGCTTGTCGGACGTCTTGGCGCTCTCCGCGGATGAAGCGGATGCCCTGCTCGGCCCCGTCACAGGCACCGACCCTCGGTGTGCAGCGACCCGTGCCTTCTTCGACGACGTCGCCTCCACATGGGTGCAGATCGCGTACGTGGCGTACTGTCAAGGGGACGAAGCCCGTGCAGGGCACATTCTCGAGCTCGTCCTCCGCGCGAAGCCGACCTCGGCGGTGACCACGGCCATGGCCTCTCTGAATCTCACGGCACTGCGCACAACCGGCAAGCAGGACTTCTTCGATTCGCAAAAGCGCCTCAAGGCGGCGCAGCAACCGAAAGTCACGACGCGTCTTACCGCGCGTCAGCGCGTGGCCGTGCGGTACAATGTGGCGCTGCTCAATCTGCAATTCGGAAGCATCAACATCACGCGTCGTATGGTCGAGCAAATGACACAGGACGACCCCAACAGCGAAGTCACGGTGTCGCTGCGCCTGGCGCTGGCCCTGCATGATGCCAAGAAGAAGAAGCAATCCACAGAAGAGCTCATTCGCGAGTACGTGCAGGGGAAGACCCAACGCGGCGGAAACGCGCAGCTCGTCGCGGCGCAGCTGTACTTAGAGCAGGGTGAGCTTCAGCGGGCTGTCACGGCACTGCAAGCTGCGGCACAAGCCGATCGGGCCCTCGCCAACATGCCCTCCACACCCGCCACGGTGGCGGCCTGGCAGGTGCAGCTCGGCGATGTCAACGGTGCCGTCGCCACACTGGAGGCGGCTATCAAGGCCCACGGGTCCGACATCGGCACGGCGGAGTCACTCTTGGTGTGGGCCGTACACTTTCTCGCCACGTCACGGCGACTTTACAAGGAGGCGGCCGATCTTGTCCAGGTCAGCCGCGTGGCTGTCCCTGCGCTGGCGAAGAAACCAGAGGTGACGGCGTTAGCGATGGTGTGCTTGTCGCACACCGACATGGCCGCCGCGCGGGCGTGCGGCAAGGAGCTTGGAGCAGCCTCCACGAGTTCGTCGTCGGCGACCGCGAAGCTGCCTGAGGCGCGTCTGGAGACACTCCAGAAGCAGAACCCGGGCAAGGAGGCGATGGCAAAGCTCGGCTACCAGCGCCAGGCAGCCGATGGTGGCGCGCGCGCAAAGGCAGGTGCAGGTGGCCGTCGTCGCCGTGCCATGCGGCGACCTGCGAAGAACATGGAGGGGAAACCAGATCCGGAACGTTGGGTGCCGATGGCGGCCCGCTCCTACATCAAGGACTTGCCAGAGCGGCGCAAGCGTGAGCTAAAGCGTCTGCGTGCGCTTGATCAGGAGCAGAAGCGACGTGCGGCAGAGAAGAAGAAGAATCAAAAAAATGTGGCCGCGCCTGCGGAGTAAGATCGGTAGTGCAGAGAAAAAGAGAACAAAGAAACTTGAGAGAGCCTGTGCCGAACGCGTTGTGAACAGGCAATGGGCATCACACGTACACACACACACACAGGCTCCTCTGCTCCCTCAGCCCACCTCTGATTCTTTCATGAGCGCCTGTTTTTGACTTTTGTTTTAAGAGTGTCTTTCGTTCTTGTTGTTGTGGCTGGCATTGTGTCGATGTGCTCACACTTTGCAATGACATCATCGACCTTGCTTGGGTGTGTGTGTGTGTATATATCTGTGTGCCTTTTCGAGGACGGGGACGATGACAGCTATTCATTGTTGTCTTGAACGACCCTTTGTACAACACGTTCTCTCATTCACACAGAAAGATGCTAACACTTGCACAGGATCAGTGGCTCATGGTTTGTTGTTACGGAAGTGAATTCATTAAAACCGGAAACAAAATAATAATAAAAATAGCAGGGGTGCAGTAGCTGAGAAGAGCTTCAGACGCAAGTATTGCGCCGATCATCGCGCAGTGCTTTCGTGTTCTCCTCTGATTTATGTGACCTGCATTCATGTTCTCCGTTCTCATTCCCCCCTCACCGGGCTTTTGCCCTAGAGTGAAGGTGTGATTGGTGTTTTGCTGTGCGATGAGTCATCACTCCTCGTGGCCATTCTTGTGCGCCGCATAGGCCATTATCAAGAATGTGTGTGTCATTGTTGTTGTGGTTTTGTGTTGTTGTTTTTTTGCTCCTCTCGTTTTCAAAACAGAACAAAAAAGCTTTCCTTTTCCACTCCTCTCTCTCTCTCCTGCATTTTTTTTTTTCGTTTCCCCCCCCCCCCCTCCCGTCGCCGTGGTGTCATCACAAACAGCGCTACTAACACTCTATCCAAAGAAAACCAGCCGTTCCTAGTCACAAGATGGCCAAGCCCAAGTACCTCAAGAAGAAGCAGGCCGCGACCGAGGAGGCCCCCGCGGAGGCGCAGCCCGCCGAGAACACCCAGAGCGCCGGTCCCGCGAAGAAGAAGGAAGAGGTGGAAGAGGTGGCCTCTGGCGCGATGGTCAGCTACGCCAACCCGGACTACCGTCAAGGTGTCAGCGATGTGCTGGTGGAGAAGCTGGACATTAGCTACCAGGGCACGCCGATTCTGGAGAACGCGACGCTGAACCTCGTCGCAGGTCACCGCTATGGCCTCGTAGGGCCGAACGGTTGCGGTAAGTCCACGCTGCTGCGCGTGCTGGGCTGCAACGAGATCCCTTTCCCGGCGCACGTGGATCGTTTCTTCGTCTCCCACGAGGTGGAGGCGTCGGACATGAGCGCGTTGGAAGCGGTGCTCTCTGTCGACATGGAACGCCAGAACCTGGAGAGCGAGATGGAGGAGCTCGCGTTGGCGGATCAGGAAGACCCGGTCGTGCTCGCCCGCATGGATGCGATCTATCACCGTCTCGATGAGCTCGAGGTGGATACGGCTGAGGCGCGTGCAGGTAAGATTCTGTTTGGTCTTGGTTTCTCTGCGGAAATGCAGAAGCGACCGACGCGGTCCTTCTCTGGTGGCTGGCGTATGCGTATCTCTCTCGCGCAGGCCCTCTTCATCAACCCCACGGTGCTCCTTCTCGATGAGCCCACCAACCATCTAGATGTGGAGGCCGTTGTGTGGCTGGAGAACTACCTGAAGAACTTCGATAAGATTCTCTTTATGGTGTCTCACTCGCAAGATTTCATGAACAATGTGTGCACGAAGATTTGCCATATGCAGCTCAAGCAGCTCACGTACTACGACGGTAATTACGATCAGTACTGCATCACCCGCTCCGAGAAGGAGAGCAACCAGATGAAGCGCTTCCAGTGGGAGCAGAACCAGATCAAGAGCATGAAGGACTACATCGCCCGTTTCGGTCACGGTAGCGCGAAGCTTGCCCGTCAGGCCCAGTCCAAGGAGAAGACCCTCGCCAAGATGACCCGCGGCGGTCTGACCGATGCTGTCGCCAAGGACGGTCGCATCAACTTTGAGTTCCCCTGCGGTGGCACGCTCCCCCCGCCGATGCTGCAGTTCCGCGAAGTGTCCTTCAACTACCCTGGCCGTGAGCCACTCTTCCAGGACCTCGATCTTGGCGTGGACATGGATTCCCGTATTTGCCTCGTGGGCCCCAACGGTGCGGGTAAGACCACGCTGACGAAGCTCATGTGCCGCGAACTGGAGCCGACGACAGGCTACGTGGCGAAGAACGCGCACTGTGTCATGGCCCGCTTCCATCAGCACTTTGTGGATCAGATTGATATGACCCTCACGCCTCTGGAGTGGATGTCGCAGGAGTACCCCGATGTGTCGGAGCCTGCCATTCTGCGTAGTGCACTGGGTCGCTTCGGTGTGTCTGGCAAGGTCCAGATGACCCCGATGAACACCCTCTCCGACGGCCAAAAGTCGCGCGTCGTGCTGTCCTGGATGGCTTTCAAGCGACCTCACTTTATGATTCTCGATGAGCCCACCAATCATCTTGATATTGAGTCCATCGACGCCCTGGCAGAGGCGATCAACATGTTTGAAGGTGCTGTGGTGGTTGTGTCCCACGACTTGCGTCTGATCGCGCAGATTGCGGAGGAGATCTGGATTGTTGACCAAGGCCACGCCAAGCGCTTCCCTGGTGATATTGCCGATTACAAGGAGACGGTGCAGAAGCAGGTGCACGATATGATGCAGTCGTACGTGGCGAGTCAGAAGTGATTGGGTTTCATCCGTCTTCACGGGAGGTTTTTGGTCTTTCACCATGCCTCTCTCTTGTTTCTGTTTTCTAAGCTTTTTTTTTAATTTTATTGCGCGCACGTGTGTGCTTGTCATAGAAACGATCCCCAATCTAAGACAGAAAAGACGAGAGCGCACACTGGACAGGTGAGATGTGTGTGAATGCAGCATGTTATCAAATCCTTTTTGTGCTCTTGACCATAAAAGAAGAAAAAGCAAGTGGTGCTTTAAAAGTAAATAATTCGTTCTTTTTTTTTTCTTATGTTTCGCTTTTTTCCTTACCTTTCGCTCTTTTTTTCCCCCTTTTGGTGATGTTGGTATGCGTTTACCAGCGTGGTTCTGATTGCTCACCTGACGTTGACGATCTCTTTTTGTTTTCTTCGCATTGTCAGGAGCACCCGTCTAAAGTTGAATCTTGATAAAAATAGCAAATGATAACCTGAAACAAAGAATGCACAAAAAATAATAATAAGGGTACGCAACAGGTGAGTTTGAGACAGCATCAGTCTTTCCGTACCGCAGTAGCATGTGCCGACAGGCAATCTGCACTTCTGTTTTGCTGTTTGAATTGCAAGAAGAGATCGCGCACTGCAGGCTTCACCGTCACAACAACGCATCATCGCTGTGTTGCCTTGCTGCATTCTCTCTTGGGTGTCAACCCCTTTCTCCGTTCAAAAGTGACTATGAAAGCAAGATAACGTTCTCTTGTTCTTGTCGTGGTTGATGTTTTGTGTTCATGGTAGAGCAGGCCTATTCTCTCTTCATCCGCCTGCTGCTGCACGCCTCCATGGCAACGTTGACCATCGCACTACTCCTGCAAACCTCCACATTCGCGACTGGCTCCCAATTCACCTCCCCACCCCCACCCCTCTCACCATCGTATGTTGTGGCTGTCTGCCAAAAGAAGTCGTAGTCATCGTCGTAGTCGTAGTCGTCGTAGTAGTCATGCCCGTGTACAGCGAGGAGGTCGAGGCCGCCATCGCAGAGGTGTGCCCTCCGCGGGACGCTTTTGATGCCGCAGATTTTGACCCCGTCGAGTACCTCAACAGCCGCTTCCCCGATGAAGCCACCCTCTCCGCACTACCTGCTTTTGTGGAAGAAACAAACAATCGCCTGCGCCACGCCGAGACGGACCTACTGAAGGCCGTGGAGAAGCAGGCGACGACGGCGACAATTGCAGAAGGCGATTTAACGAGCACCAAGCGCGCCGTGGAGGCGCTGCAGGATCGCGTGACGGACATCAAATTTAAGGCCAGCAAGAGCGAGGACACAGTGAAGGAGCTGTGCCGCCACATCCGCGAGCTCGACATTGCCAAGACAAATCTGACGCAGAGCATCAACACGCTCCGGTCCATTCAGCTGTGGATGCTGCAGCTGCAATCACTCTCCAGCTCGTTCGATCGCAGAAGGTACGCCCAGTGCCGCGACGCCCTTCAGGAGGCGAAGAAGTACTCCGCGATGTTTGAGAGCATGAAGGATGTGCCCAAGGTCAAAGAGCTCAACGATAAGCAAACCCAGCTGTGCCGGCAGATGGAGTACTATATTCGCAACACCGTGTTCGGTGACGTGAATGTCGAGACGATGGATGAGAACATCATGGCAGAAGCCTCTGCAATTATTGACCTCATGGATGAGGAGAGTATCAAGAAGATTCGCGATGCCTTTATTGAGAAGGTGCTGGAGACGTACTCGTTGCGCTTCAAGCGTGGCACCGATGACGCCACCCTAGACCGCACGGAGCGACGCTACGTCTACTTCCGCAATACGTTGAAGACCTACGAGAGCGTGTTCACGAACGTTTTTCCCCGCCATTGGTGTGTGCCGCAGGAGCTGTGCGTCTCGTTCTGTCTCCGCACAAAAGTGGAGCTTGATTATCAGCTCCGTGATGCCATTGCGAATAACCGCATGAATCTGACGGTGCTCAACTACACGCTCAAGAAGACAATCGAGATGGAGCGGGAATTGACACAGGCCATGGCGTGGAAGGAGGAGTTCCCCGGCCGCGACAGGCTGCCTGTGTACCGCTATAGTGGCTTGATTCTGTCTGCCTTCAAGGAGCACATGGGTCTGCTCGTGGAGAATGAAGATCAAATGATGCAAGACGCCCTCTCACATCCCCTCATCGGCGAAGGCGACAACGTCTGCCCGGGATGGAACGGCGAGGAGGACATCATTGCGGGCGTCTCGCTCCCAATGGCGGAGGACCTGTTCGTGTTCATCAAGGTCAGCCTCAAGCGCACCTTACAGATGGCCCAGCAGGATGTACTGGTGGAAATGGCAGGCGTGTGGCGGCGACACCTGCTGCGCTTCTCCGCCTCTGTAGCGAAGCTGCTGCCGACGCCGGCCGTCTCCGCGCTGGAGGTGCGTCGCGCGTGCATCTTGGTGAATACCGCGGATCTCTGCCAGAGCACGAGCACCAGTCTGGGGAGCGAGATTTGTGCCAAGAGCGAGGTCCCCCCGAAAGAGGTGGGCTTCGACACCGTCGTGGACAGCTTCTCGACTCTGTTCACCGCGTCTGTCGTGGCGATTGTGCAAGGTCTCGATCGGTCCTTGCAGCCGCTTCTCGTGGAGTACGCCAACGGTGGGTTCTACGCATCTAAGACGGGTGGCGCCGAGGTGGGTGGGAATGGCACGCAGGATGAGTCCCGCCTGATTCGCAGCATGACTACGATTCTGCATGACATGATGCTCCAATGTGCGGCCGTGCTGCCCATCAACACACTTCGCTTTTTGCTCGACAAGGTCGCCGCGTCTGTGATTCCGCGCTATGCGAACACGCTTTATCGAACTCGTGCGATGCCGATCGAAGCGGTCAACGCCATGCGCATGGATGCGAGTGTTCTGGAGAAAACGCTGCTGCAGCTGCCGAATTACAACGACCCCAATCGATACCCGCCCGCCATGTTGTCAGGGTACATGCGTCTTGTTCGCCGTGAGTTCGACGTGCTGCAGCGCGCGCTCAAGGTCCTGCAGGTGGATCCACGGTCGCAGGGCTTCTTGGACATTTATTACGAGCTTGTCTTGCCGGAGGACCGCTCCATTCAGAACTTCGTCCGTCTTGTCGAGCTGAAAGGATTGCGCCGTGAGGAAGTACGGCCATGGATTGCGAGCCTGTCGAAGCGAGGTGTCGTAGAGGCAACCAAACGCGATTTGGACCGTGAGGCGGCCGCTGGGTTGGCCACAGGCGCCAGCGCACCCGTCACGAGTACGGCTGCAGCGGCAAACAACAACAACAGCGGCGGCGGTGGTATCAACTTTGCCGCTTTGTTCTCACGCGATGCGAACATGCCAGCGGCGTCGTCGAGTGCGCAGTCCAGCGGAGGCGGCGGCGCGGCGTTTTTCTCGAGTTTGATAGGAGGGAGCAGCAGCAGTGGCGCCACCGCCGCGCCGGCCACGTCAACCGCCACAGCGGTGCCCGCAAACGCGTCGAACACGCCAGAAAAAGAAGGGGGTCATCGCTTTGGATTTTCGAGTGCGGCGACGTCCATGGGCTTCTTGAACAAGTTTAAGAGCCGTGAGAAGTCCGAGAAGTAAAAAACAAAAACAAAATACAGTATTGCTGATTATTTCTTGTTTGTTTGTTTGCGGCAATTATATCCGTATGTGTCAGCATCGTGACTTGTTTCCTTCACTGTAATGCTCTTCATTTTTTTTCTCTCTACTTGATGATGCTGCTACTTTCTGTGTGTGGCGAAATGAGTCCAGCAACGGCAAAAACGGCAAGCAGATGAAAAATGAAGCAAACAAAAGTGTCAAATTATGTTGTGTACCTGCTTTGTGGCGTCTTTCTCTACTCTTCTTCTTCTTTTTTTTTTCTTTCCTTCTATTATCGTGCCTGTCTCTCTTGATTCCTTCTTGTGTGCTTCTAACAAAGCTCTTCTCTGTGCATTGAGAACACACTGCTGTGCACCTTCGAGAACACCCCAAACGACAGTAACAAAACAAACAAAAATCGTATTTGGATAGAATCCTTAGCGGGGACTATTGTGTGTGTGGGGGGGAGCTTATTGTCTCTCCTTCTTTATGCGGACGAAAAGGATGACACTCCTCTCCCAATGTGTGTCCGCTTTGCTTTCCTCTCTGCGCATGCACAGCTGTTTGTGCATACGCTCGTGTTCTTCCTCAACGTCCTTTTCTGACCGTCGTGTGTGTGTGTACCGCATAGAACGAGTCGAAGGGGGAGGAGGGTATGGCATGCATTTCATCGGAGCGGGCCACATTGTCTAAGTAGTGATGTATTCTTCTGTCTCCATGTCATATTCCTCCTTTACTTCATGTCCCTCTTACTCTCTCTCTCTCTCGCGTTCTCTCTTCTGCGTCTCATTGGTGTTTTCTCCCCCATCGCCTCATCGTCTGTACTTGCTTGGCATGCACATCACCATTCTGAATAAGTTTGCATGTGAGCACTTAATTCACACACGCACATCGTAAGCTTCGTCTACATTCACTCCACTGTAGCCATTCACAAGCAGTTCTAACTTTCTCTCTCACTCTCTTTCCTCCGTCCAAGACCAAAAAAAAAAAAAGCACACACAGGTGCAGAAGAACAAAGCGTAAAGCTCAATTTCTTCTTCTTTTTTTTTGTCGTGTCGTGTCTCGCTTTGCTCCAATTCACTTTCCTCAGCCCGTACACTCGCAGCGTGTGAGATGACAACCATCAACGAACACGATGCGGTCGCCACCGCTGGTGCTGTAGCCGAAGGCGACGAGATGCTGGGTGACGCGACGTCCTTGAACGCCAACGCCGACGGCACCGCGCCAGTGCCGTCGTACCTGGACAAGTCCGGTTACATACACCCCGACTCGATGAAGCTGCTCTCGTGCTTACCTTTTGTGCCCAAGATCCCTGTTTTCGGCAAAGCCTGCAGCACGTTCGGCCCTAAAATGACCATCGCGATGGGCGCCATTTACCTCCTCAACAAGGGCATTGCCGATGGTCTGGAGTCGACCGCCAACTACCCGCTCTTCGTGGACCGTTATGGGCTTGACGTGATTCGCTACAACCGCTTGTCCACCATTGGCACCATGGGGTGGTCTATCAAAGCCCTCACCGCCATGCTGTGCGATACGTTTGCCTGTCTCGGCTTCACGAAGCGTTGGTACATGTTCGTGTCAGGTGTGTTGGGGGCCGTCTTTGCCCTCATCTATGGCTTGCTGCCCGCGAAGCAGAGCTCCGCCAACACCGCCTGTGCGTTTGTCTTTCTGAGTTCGTATTGCAAGGCCAATATCGATATTCTCTCGGAGGGCCACTACAGTCGTCGCATGCGTCTTTTCCCTGATTCCGGTCCGTCGCTCGTGTCGTGGATTTGGTGGATGATCATGCTCGGCGGGCTCATCTCCGCGGCCGTGCAAGGTCCTCTCTCCGATGGCAGCCTCGTACAGGTGGGTATTTTCATCTCCGCTGGTCTGCAGCTCGTCACCGCCTTCTTCTTTCTCTTCAACTTCTACGGCGAGGGTACGAACCGCCAGGAGCGGCTGAGCGATGACCTGGCGCTGCGCAAGATCACGGATGAGATTGCAGCTGAGCACGGCGTCGACCCCCGTCTCATCGTGGAGGCAGATTCCTTCACTAATCACGACCACAGCGGTGGCGACGACGCCTCTGCGCTTTCAGAAGAACTCGAGATGGAAGAGGCGGTGGCGGTGGCGCCAAACAAAGACATGCACCCCGAAGTCAGTGCGATAGAACCGTACAAGATGACCGACAAGCAAGAACTGGACGAAGCCATCCGCTCTCTCGGCGGGCGTGCGCCGGTGACGTGTTTGTGTGGCATGTTTGAGATCAACAAGGAGGTGGCGACCCGCAATTGGAAGATTCTGACGTACAGCACGATCATGACGTGCGCGGTGGTGGCGATGACGTGCGGAGAGATTCTGGCCAGCACGCTCGGTCTGCTCATCATCTGCGTGATTGTTTCTGTCGTGTGCTGTCTCGCCTCCTTCTGGGCCCTCCCGTTGCTGATCAGTAAGGTGAATATATTCGGCTATCTCCAGATGGTCTTTTACATTCAGCTCCCCGGTGCCCTCAACGGTTTTTACTTGGCCACACCTGAGTGCATTCCAGATGCCCCGCACTTCAGCTACACCTTCTACAACACGATCAGCTCCGTCATTGGCAACGTGGCCGGTCTTGCTGGCGTGACGTGCTTCCCGTACATCTTTGCCAAGCATGGATACCGCCTAACCGTGACCGTTACCACCATTGTGCAGATCGTCGCCTCCGTCTTCGACATCATCATCGTGCAGCGCTGGAACATCTACATTGGCATTCCCGATCACGCCATGTACATCTGCGGTGATGCTGTGGTCTTTCAGGTCTGCTACTACTTGGCGTGGATGCCCGTGGTGATTCTGCTCTCACACGCGTGCCCGCGCGGGTCGGAGTCGATGGTGTACGCACTCCTCGCCGGCTTCTCCAACCTGGGACAGTCCACGTCTGCGTCGATCGGCTCCATCATCATGGAATACCGCTGGCCCATTCTCAGCGAGCTGCCATGTGATTTCCACCATCTCGCCTGGCTCGTCACGGTGGGGCATGTGCTTGTGCCGCTGCTGATCATCCCCACCGCGATCATTCTGCTGCCCTCGGCTCGTATTTGCGACACAATTAACTTGGAGGGTGAAATTGTGGAGAAGGTCGTGGAGGATGCGGTGAACGCACAGCACCTCGGCAAGGACAAGGGACACGACGGCAGCAGCAACGAGCCGATGAATGAAGAGGGTGCGCTGACCGCGGAAACGTCGTCCGCTAAGGCGTGATGCTCTCAAAGACATGATGCTGTGCGTACATGTGTGTAAACGTGTGGGTTTTTTTTTCTTTTTTTTTTTTTAACCGAATGAGTAAACGACACTCTCTCACTCAGGACACACACAAAAAAAAAAGGAAGAAAAGCATAACAATTGGATATTGACAAATACTACAGAGGTCCGCAACAGGACAACACGAAAAGGCAAAAAAAAAAAAACAGAGAAAAACGAAGCAGAGGTGGGGGACTGGTTGCAGTGCACACGCGTAGACAAACGATCAACACGGAGTGAACGCGAAGCACGCATCCCTCAGCAGTCCCTTCTTTTTTCTACATCTCTCTCTTTTTTTTTTCTATATGCCATTCTTAGTTGTTTTTGTTTTACGGTTCTCTGTTGTGGTCAACTTACATTGTCAGACGCGCAACAACTTATTGTGCGTGTGTTCACATGGTCATGTTTGTCGTGTCTTTTCTCTCTCTCTCTCGTTCCAAAAATACACTGGAGAGCAGGACCAGATAGAGAGAGAGAGAGAAACATCACAGATTTAGCCACCGTGAGCCTCACGTATTTTTCTAGTGTTGTTGTTGTCGCGTGCTATCCATTTTCTTTTTGTTGATGCTTTTTAAACACCGTGGTTCCTCTTTTTTTGTTTTGTCCATATTTTTCCATCTCGAGTGTGAATACATGACGTTTTCTCTTTGTTTGATGAACTTAACCCAGTCTGTCGACTTTAATCCTTTTTTACTTCCTTTTGTTGGTTCCATTCACTTTCATCTCCACCCTTTTCCTTTTTTCTTTTCAATCCCTCGTGTCAATTCCTTCCCCTCGCACTTTTTTTTTTAAATATATTTCATCTTTTCTTTGTCACTTAGTTTTCTTTCTCTTTATTGTTTCAGATGGTCTGGCCGCGCCGAGCTGTTGTACGTCGTGTCTCTTGTCTCTCTCTCTCTTCGCTGGTGGAAAAAAAGGTCACCGTGTTTTCTCACGTACCTTCAAGTGAATTTCAGCAAGGAGGTGAGACGCTCTTTTTTTCCTTCTTTTATGTTGATTGCATTTTCCCTTACTCAATTTGAGATTATCTTTATCCGTCCCCTTTTCTGATCTTTAGTTTTGTTTTATTTTATTTATCTAAATAATCCTCAGTTCATCGTTTTCTGCGCACCAAACCGCAATCCGAATGAAGCAAGTGAACAAGAATCGTAACCGCGGTGATCGGTGAACTGCAGTGATAGCATGTGCATCTAGTATTCATACTACATACACACAGTGAAACGAGAAAACGTTAGACGTTGTCTCTTTATTTCTTTCTTTTTCTTTTTTTGCTGTTCTTGTTTTTTTTTTTCCTGTCTTTCAGAACACTTCCATTTTGGGTATTCCCGTCAGCTTTAAGTAGCGCCATGGAGTCACACGTGCCAGCCATCTTCTTTTCTGTTTTTTTTTGTTTTGCTTTATCGTTTCGTCCTTCCTTTCATATATATATACACACATATATGTTTTCGTTTTTATTGGCTCCCTCTTTTCTTATCAGTGACACTCAAGCCAAACAAAAACAAAAGAAAAATGTGTTTAAGCTTCGAAGGACCACATCATGTGCTTCTTCATGTGTGCGCGGTCACGTGGGTGTAGGTGAAAAGAGTGTATTTCGCACACCCAACCGCAGCCCCCGCCCTCCCTCTATGCTGAGATTGAGACTAGTGAGAATCGGTATCTCATTTTAGATTTGAACGCGATAAAACAAAACAAAAGATGTGTTTTCCAATAGTACGCACCCCTAACAACTTCTCTTCTCCTTCTTTTCGTGTATCGTTATTTATGTATGTTTTTTTTTTTTTTGGCTTCGATACGTGCAGCTGGCACCAAGCAATTAGAGCCAGCCTCACACAGACCTTTTGTGTGTGTGGGTGTGGTTGCGAGCTATTTCTCTCACAATTATTGTATTTTGGTTTCGCCATTCAAGGCATAGGCAAACACAGAAAACGGAAAGTAATGAACCGCTTCATTTGATTGGTTACACTCACGTTCTCATTATTTTGTCTGTTCTGAGTTTCCGTTTTTTTTCTTGCGCTTGAGTCTCTGGCGACCCTTTTCGTGTTCTTTTTATTGTTATTGTTTTACTGTTGCTTTTCAGCCTCCACCAGATACATTAGATTTTACCGTACACACACACACAGGCGCATACGTGCATTTCTAGATTGAGCCCGTCGTGTCTGTCTTTATTGTTTATTTATTGTGCTGTAGCTGCACGTTGCCATTTGTTTCAAGCGCCACGATGAGTCTCATACGTGTTCTGCACGTCACGCTGCCGGAGGACCTGGCCACGCACGTCCCTGTCTCCGAGAGTCACGTCTTGGCAGATGCGCAGACCTCGTCGTCATCGTCGTTGCCGAACCGCTGTCTCGTGATTGATGTAGATCGGCACACGGCCACGCCGAGCCAGTGGGTGGAGGAGAGCGGGGCCGAAGAAGGCGAGGACGAGCCAACAACAACACAGACATCTCCGCGAGACAACGCGGCACCCACAGGCTCGGTGAAGGCACTTGTCTACGATGACCTGCTCATTCACCCTCACAATGCCGCTCTGTTTGAGAATCGTATCACGCCCGCTCTGGACGAGCTGTGTGCGTATGTGGTGGGCACGCGCCGCGGCAGCGATCAAGATCCGCCGTCGAAATCACCCCTCTGCCGCACAGTAGTTCTCTATGGTCATGACGATGATGACGATGTCGACAACAGTGACTCTGGCAATCACACGAGAGCTGACTTGTTTGCAGATACGATTTGGCGCGCCTCACAACACCTTCTCCAATGTGAGTCCTCGCAGGCTGCGGTGCGAAGGCGACACATGGTGCGTGAAGAAGGGAGCGCAAACACATCGCCGGAAGCAGAGCCCGAGGTAGAGTCAGGAGCAGCTCCGTTCTCCGTGTGGCTTTCACTCGCAGACATGTACCCTCGCTGGGGTGTCGGTGATGTCCTTGACGAGCGTCACGCCATGCACAAGGCAGATCGCTACCATCGCCAGCCACAGTCTTCATTCTCGTCTTTGTCCGCACACCTTCATCTGACCATGGCGCCGATACGCACCACGCTACCCACACCCCAAGCGTGGCAAGCATGTCTTCGCGCAGCGGATGCCCCGGGCAGCTTGCGGACCGCCTCCCTGGCACTACAACGTGACCACCGACACCGCTCTGTCTTGGTCGCCTCGCTCTCCGTGATATCAGCGACGCCATCTAAGGCAAACCCTTCGCGATGGGGCTGCCTGCACGTCATTCTTTTACCCAAAGCGCGATTAGCAGGATCGCCTTCGTCGATGACCGCCGTAGAGCCCACTACACGCACCGCGGCTTCGAACACGAGCCGTGAGCTGAGCGCCTTCAGCGAAGGTCTGTCGCTATTGACGCTCGACGTGCCAGCGCGGATCTTGTCCTCACCGCTGGCCGCCACGGCACAGCGTGCACTCAAAGACTCCGCGACGTGGCGCTTCCTGGACAGCTTCCAGCGCAGCACCGTCACCTCCCGCTCGTCCACTACCTGTCTCATTGTCTCCTCTGCTTCTGCCACGTCGGAGTCTGTCCGCGCGTGGACCATTAATCGCGTGCGGTGTGCAATCGGGTCCGCGCCGATTCTGGTGGTGTGTGTGCGGAGTGCGTGGCGACATTACGCGCAAGTACGTAGCGCCTTTCTGTTTGCGCGCCGCGCGACGACGGTACCGGCACGATGGTGGCGGTCGTCTCGGAGCAGCCCGTCCGAACGCACGATGAAGAAGAAGATCGCGTGTGAAGACGGCGTGAGGGAGATGGAGCCGTGCGCGTTACTGGAGACTCCGCCCCACAACCACAGCAGCGAGGACGTGGTCAGCCTTGAGGAGGGAGAGAACTCAGACACACAAGTTCTCGTCCTCTCCCTTGGGACGTCTTCCCCGGGTGAGGCCTCGCCGTCGCATCTGACGCCCAACACATCTCTGCCCATTCCATACCCGTATGCCCCCTCCCCGGAAGGACGTGCTGACGACGACGACGTGCGGTCTGTTGCAGAGCCAGCAAGGCCAGGCCAGCCTGCCCGACCACCTCTGAGTGAGGAGGCCGCCCATGGCACACAGTCCTCATCGTCATCGTCATCACCAAGAACATCGTCCCTGTCTTCGACACAACACCTGACCTTGTTGGCGCAGAAAGACGCTCTTATTGTCTCGCTCCGAGCAGAGATGGAGCTGCTACGCGAGGAGAACAAGCGGTTGCGTCGTCGAGACCGTGCGGGCAAGCAGACGCGTGCTCTAGACGCGGACTCGTCCCAAACACCCACCGCACCTTATCATTGTGTTTCTGATCCGGCGCATGTGGAGAACACACATGACCCGTCGACCGCGTGGCACGCCTCTGTGAATCGGCTCGTGGCGTTAGCGCATGATCTGTTTCTTCGTCCTGGTCGTGGGCGCGGAGACGACTCGGGTGCGAGCTCCCCACACCGTCCAGGTGGAACCGGTGGGGACGATCAGGGAGGCTCACAGTACGATGCTATGCTCCTTGACGAGCAGCCCCGCAGCGCACCTTCGCGGCTTTGCTGGCGCTGCCGTGCGAGTCTCTCCGCCCGCTCCAACGAGCGCTTCTACGGCGAGTTCATCCCGCTTGTGCGTGCGCTGATAGCCACGGAAGGCGCGAGAGGCGCCTCGCTCTCTTCACAGACCATCCCTCAACGATTACCGCTGCAACGCGGTGTGGGAGGTGAGACGCCTCTTGTGGAAAGGCACGGCACTCAGAACGCGCTGCCCCACGCTCGTCCAGACAGAGAGGGTGACGCATCGGTGGCACGTCAACAGGAAGTACAGCACCTCCGCGCACAATTAGCCGAGTACGAATCACTGTTTGCCTTGTGGCACTCACAGCTGGGGCCCCAGCTCGAGCTGGACCTTCACCACCTTGATGAACGTCAGTATCAGCACCAACAGCGAGAACGCCAATTCCACGTTGCGCATGCCGACACTGTGCAGGACATGGACCGCATCCTGCACAGTCTGCGACGGCGAGGGAAGGAATGAATACATATATAAATACAGGGACAGAAAGTTATGATGAATGTCTGTGTGCAGGTCACGTCGCGACAAGGAAAGGATACTTTTACGCAGCACACACGCAAAAAAAAAATGAGGCGTAGAAGTCCCAATGGCACGGCTGCTGCTGTGGTGTCTCTCGTCATTCGGAAAACACGACGCATAAGCATGACTGCAAGCCTTCCTTAGGGCAGACCGGCCGGGCAGCGCTTTTCTTTTGTTGTTTGGCTTTTATTTGCAATATCTCAGTTTGTGAGTGCCAATGTTTTCCCCACTCTGACACTCAGTATCTGTTCTCACACGGTATTGTTGTATCTCCCTCTCGCTACTTTCTCTCTCTCTCTCACTTCTTCTCACACCTCTTTTATTATTATTATTCTTATTGTTGGTGACGCTTCAACTTAATCAGTCTTCGATTGGGTGTGGTTCTATTCTCCTTTTGTTGTTGTTGTTGTTGTTGTTGTTGTGTGTGTGTGTGATTGTCATTTATCAGGCACGATGGCGCAGCGCAAGGCATCAGTGGCAAGCCAGAGCGCCGCATCCATGCTCACATCAGCCGGGCGTAATGCCTCGGCTGACATCTGTTCATGTTCACTGGAGGATTTTGTGCTAGTGCCTCCTGCTGCACCGACGACGGCGACGGCGATGGCGAGCACGCAAGCCCCTCGTCGCGGTGTGCTGCGGTACCTTGGCCCTGTTGACTTTGCCGACGGGCTGTGGGCTGGCGTGGAGCTGGTGGGCACGCTAGGCCGTAACGATGGCAGCGTGAAAGGAAAACGCTACTTTCCTTGCTTGCCCGGTCAAGGCCTCTTTGTGCGGCCAGACACCGTACAACCCTTTGTGGGCAACAGCAAGATGAGCAGTGATGCGCCGGATAACTCGGGCGATGCAAGCAAACGCCAAGCGCCACAGCTGCACACCTCTGGCTCTGACGCGTCAAGCGCGAATTTGCAAAAGTCGTTGGATGCGGCCGTCACGCGTACAATTGAGCTAGAGATGGAAGTCGATGACTTGAACACGCAGTTGACCCAGTTGCGAAAAGCCGAGCCAGCACACACGGCCACCTCGTCGTCACCGCCGCTCACTGTCAGCGGCCGCATCGAGTTGGAGATGGAAGTGACGTCGTTGAAGGATGAACTCGATGCGGCGCAGCGGGCGTTGCGCACGGCCGAGGCGACCATTCAACAGCTTCGCCAAGCCAGCACCACAAGCTCGCCACAGACACCACCCGCTGTTGACACTGGAGGAATGGCCGCGCAGCTCAAGCAGAAGTCCGCGGAGTGCGATTGGCTGCGAACCGCGTTGTCTCAAGCGAGAGAAGAAGCGGCAGAGCTGGCGCGAGTGCTGCCTCATGGAGACTCAGCAGCAACGGCATTAACAGGCCAACCTCTGCCCGTTGTCGCCGCTGACGTCTCAGAACTTGAGCAAAAAGTGCGTGAACTAGAAGCAGATAAACAACAGTTGGTCGCAGACATGGAAACATTGTGGCGCGAGGCCGCGGAGGCAGAGGCATCGGCGGCGATCAAACTGGAGAGCGTAACTACGGCACACGCACAGAGCGCGCAAGAATGGCAGCGTGAGCGTGAGCAGCTAGTGTCGGCGCAGCAGTCCAACATGGCGCGCATTGCGGAGCTTCGCGCACAACTGGAGAAGCAAGCGGATGATCACGCCACGGCGGCCGTCGACGTGGAAGCCCGTCATCTGCGCAGACAGCAAGAGTGGGAGGCCACGCTGGAGAAGATCGAGGGTGAACGACGGGAGATGCAGGATATTTTGGAGCTCACCGAGCACGAACTGATGGAGGAGAAAAAGCAAACCGATCAACTCAGCGAATTAGTGACGCGCCTCCGCGACGAAGCCCACGCGCGCGCCGACGCCCGTACCGACCAACTCTCCGCGGTCGAGGTGCAAGCACAGCGCCAGTCACAAGATCTGCTCGAATCTCAACGACACGTGCAGACGCTTCAGGCCCAACTCCAGGCCGCACTCGCACAGAGCAAGGTAGCCGCGCGTCACGGGTCTGGTGCACTGGACGAAGGGCAAGGCGCGTCCGCGACAGCGCACAGCCACGCCTCGGCTGAGATCGACACTCTCAAGCTGCGGGTCTTTCAACTTGAGAAGGAGAATGCGGTCGCCGATCAGCTGCGGGCCCGATTCGATGCCCTCAGTAAAGAACTCGCCGCCGTCAAGTCAGAAGGTCGTCAGAAGCTCGAGAAGGAGTGCTCTGAGCGAAAAGCTGAGCAGGTGAAGGCAGCAGAAGCTCTGGCGGTCGTGCGGAAAGAAAAGGATGCGTTGCAGAGCTTGCTAGACAGCGACAAGGCAAACGAAGCCCAGCGGTCTCATGCGCTCCTGCACGCCGCACTGCACGGCTCTCTCGATGGCATGGAGAGACGAAGCTACCAGCAACTACTCCTTCGCAGTCTCACTCCGACGGCAAGCACACACGCAGTGCCGTCGCCACGCACCACGATGGCAGATGCCGCGGTGATTGATCCTATTGAGATGACCGTTGACCAGGGCGACAGCAGCCCCGTCGAGTCCGTCCTCGCAGCCTTCAGTGCTTCCGTGCGTCAATGGCGTGAAGAGGCTGCGGAGACGGGCTGCGTTGGTGGTGTGCTGGATTTCACCACTCGCGAGGCCAGCCGTCATTCGGTGCAGGTACTGTTCAGCGCATGACGTGTGGTTATTATTATTATTATATTTTGTTGTTGTTGTTGTTTCTCTCGTTAATCATATGTGTCTTTTTTTTTTCTACTTTTATTGTGCTGCTTGTTGTTGTGTCTTGTTTGGTAGCATCTTGCCTTTTCCGTTATTCTCACACATACACCACAAATAAATCACGCATTTTGTCATCAAACCAGTCCGTGAAGTGTGCGCCAATCGCATGGACACAGGTCACCTGATGGAACACATCACCTCTGACACCATGAGCTCTCTATCTATCTATCTCTCACTCTCTGTCTCTCACCCTCTCTCTCTCACCCTCTGCTTACCATACTCCTCCTTCACACTATCTACCTCTATCTATACTCTGTATCATTCTCGGAAAGTCGCTCTTGCTTCTGTGAGTGACCCACAACACGTGCTCATCAAGTGAGCGAAGGCAGATACTACTACACAATACTCATTTCTTCCTATCATTATTCTCCTTCTTTTCTTTCTTTTTCTTTTCCTCTTTTCTTCGAGCAGGCAAGTGCCGTGGTGTGTGTGTGTGTGTTGGTGATGCAAAAGTCACGGTCAGCATGGCAACCGCAGATCACGCGTCATTCCAGTGAGCAAAGTATCTGGACAGAAGATGCCTATCACCGCGTTTTGGTGAACTTCGCGAGTGCGGTGGAGGAGGAGATCAAGAAGCAGCAAGAGGAGGTGACCGTGGTGCGTGCTCAAGTCGAGATGGAGATGGACGAAGAGCGGGAACTCTTCGTGCTGCGCAACGCCACGCGTCGCGAGGAGGTTGAGGTGGCGGCTAGTACCCCACCAAATCACCGCGCGACGATGATGGAGCAGTATCAGCTCGAGCTCTTCGACAAGGATCAGAAAAAGGAGTGGGAGGAGAACGAAGAGGCACTCGTCCAGGACTGTCCTCTCGCATTCTTGTCTGCCGAGACGGAAAGCAGTCTCTCCTACTTTGCCCTTCTTCCGCGGCTGAAGTCGCGTTTGGCGCAGCTCACACAAGAGCGCCTGCAAAAAGGATCTGAGGACGACTGTGTGGTGCCACAAGATGAATCTCAGCAAGACCCTGTCCGTGCGGGCACCGTGATATCTCAAACGCTCACGCCGATCGAGGCGGCGGCGAAACAAATTGACGCACGCACACGTGCACGTCAGCGCATGCTTCTCTTGCGAGGAGCGTACTGCACCCCACAGGGCATCGTCGACGCTCGTCAAGAGCGTCACGATAGTGCGTCCTCAGCCGTGGGCGAACCCAGTGAAGACGTCAGCCCACAGAAAGTACCGCGTTCTGCCTCCGCACACAGCAAAGCTGAGAAAACAGAACAGCTTGCGTTTGGTGAACTGCGTGGTCGTGCATTTGTTGACGCCGCTTTGGCACACTCACGCGAGACGCTTCGCGCGACGCTGCACAGGGCAGAGCGGGCTTTGGAAACGGAAATGCGGCGCTTGACAGATCGCCTTCACTACGCAGAGATGAAGTTAAGCGCACTCGAAGGGGGCTCTGCGATGCCGCCACGGAAGTTGGCCAAGACAGATAGGTGTGCCTCTGTTCTGTCAGACAAAAACACAGGGATGACGCCATCGGTCAATGCGGACGCGAAGACATGGCGTGCTGAGGTCGCCGAGAGGCAGCGCGAGCTGCGCAGCTCACCACGGTGTGCAGGTTTCAAAGCCTTGATCGCTCGCTGCGCTCAAAAACTGGACCAAGAAGAAGCCGCGAGCCGCATGAGCACAGAAGACGCACAGGCCACAGCCAGAGCCGTTGACCAGGCTTCGCATGACAAGTCGTCTGCCGCACCTGACGTGCCAGCTGCCATCACGCACGACACAAACCTCCACCTCAAGGAGAGCCAGCTCTCTCCTGGGCTGGAGCTTTCCTCTCCGCTTCCACACAAAGTCAATGTCTTGACGACACGTATCCGACACGTTCTGACGGACATTGTGTCGCAGCACGGCACAGACTTGAATTGGGTGTGGCACGAGAAGGCCTGGGCACACCACGATAACGTGGAGGAGAGCCCGGCCTCATCTGCCAGTGTCGCGTCCGTGGAGGTGTCCTTTTTGACGGCGCCACACACTACGGGCCCACGGCGACACCGCGGCCACACCGAGCATACATCCGTTCACGGTGAGGTGGTGTATCTTCTCGACCCTCCAGCAACGCCAACCACGGAGACGGAGGCGCAGGCGGAGGCGCGAGCGAAGGCATCGACTGGCGTCGCACTCGCGGATGCCGCAGCTTACATGGAGCAGAAAGCTAACGACTATTTGTGGCCCACCGCGCTGGAAGCCCGTGTGCGGCACGTGCTGTACGGCGTCGAGCTCGATGCGGAAAGCTGTGAGGAGTGGCTAAATGCTCGCGATGGTGGTGGCGATGAAGTGAACCCGTACGAGGCGAGGGGCGTTACATCCCACAGACAGCGGGCCTCGCACAGCCTGCTCCAGTGTCAGCTCAGCCACTCTGACGTAGTGAATTGCCTTCTCCCCTTGTCAGGCACACCAGCCGCATCAGCAGCCACGAATGCTCACAAGACGAACGCCAAGAAGCCCACTATGGACAAGCAAGGCGAGGCATGGGGTGCTGACGACGACAGTCACCAAGAGACACACGAGGGTGGGGTCATGTGTCTCTACCGCGATGAACGCGGCCGTTTTGCAACGACGGCACTCTCGACCTCGACCTCAGCGTCGCCAACTGTACTGGATAGCGTGGCACTGCTGAAGACCACCATTATCCCTTGCGCACGTTCTGGCTTTGAATCCAAGAACTCTGATGATCATGACAACGAGGCTGTTCACCACACTGACGTTGTGCGTCCGATCTGTACCGTGCACACAGTCCGGCCATCACCAGACGAAGGAACTCTGCAAAATCCTCCTCTCGCAGCAGACCCTGCTCTGCCTGCTGGGCAGTCATCTCCACGCGCGGGATGCGTGGCGTGTGCGCGTGGCTCTTTGAAGGGTCGCCTGATCACGGTGCCTCGACTCGCCACGCGCGCAGTGCTACACGTTGAGGGTCACGGTGATTTCAGTGCCAGTCACATCTCTTTCGATGAGAATGAAGATGTGCTGTGATGCGTTGGATAGAGGCACTGAAAAAAAAAAAAACTGACCTGCTTCCTTGTTGTTGTTGTTATTAAACTTTGCTTTCCGATAAGTAGATGCACTGGAGAAATCAGAAAAGAAAAAAAGGGAATAAAAGGTGATCTCAAATGAGTGATATAGTGCACGCACTTATGCGCTCGTTCAAGATTCTTAGTTGAGCGGGCGTCACCTGCGTTCGCTAGCCGCATTCTGCAACAATGATTTTTGGCACGACGGTTTGCCTCTGTTTTGCCTCCACAAAAAAAAAAGCTCTCACAAAATTTCTGTCTCTCATTCA